>JAFVLL020031887.1:0-44516 GCA_021397915.2 Tor tambroides
TAGGGATGCACGATAAACATCGGGCGATATTTAATGCGCATCTTGTCAGTAAAGCCGGTTCTGTAATCAGCGGTAAATGCCATCACGTGCGTGATCTCACATTGAGCAGCATTTACTACACAGAGCCGTTGTTCACTGACAACCTGCGCAAATCCACGTTCATTATCAGCGTGGTTTTGCGCAGCTTGTCATATCGCCCGATATTTATCGTGCACCCCTATTTTTTTTTTTTTTTTCATTTTAATGTGTCCTTGCTGAATAAAATTAAATAAAATAAAATTGACACTGCATTTTTGATTGGTACGTTTTTGTAAGTATGTGAAAGACAATTGCTAAATCTCCATAATTTATTGTAAATCATTAATTTGAAGAAAAAAAAACTCTTTTACAATACTCTGTTTAATAGGGGTCAGGAGAGTGCTGGAATTGTCACGAGTACTGGAACAAACCCACCAACATACACCACCCTGAAGGTAATGTAGGAATAACACAGCATTTTGATGCGTACAGCATCTACCTCTCGCTTAAAACATGATTTGTTCCTGTACCGTGGGCCAACACATTTCAACATACAGCAATGAATGCAAGATTAGACATGCCTGACATAATTGCTTCTCACAGGGCATGGGTTTAGTGAATACAGCTTTTAAAGCAGAGGATTTGCTCAAACTGCGCAACGGCAACCTAGGCATCGGACACACGCGTTACTCTACCACGGGCATCTCAGAGCTGCAGAACTGCCAGCCTTTTGTGGTAGACACGCTGCATGGCAAAATTGCTGTAGCACACAATGGAGAACTGGTCAATGCCTCCGCACTGCGCAAGAAGGTGGGCTTTGATTCTTAGGGATTACATGAGTCTCCATATACAGTTTCAGGAGAAGGGGGGAGGTTTTTTTAATATATAATATAAAGGCTTTGTGTATTGTAGGTTATGCGCCATGGCGTTGGCCTCTCCACCAGCTCAGACAGTGAACTTATTACCCAGCTCCTTGCATTGACTCCACCCATGGAGGAGCTAGATACTCCTGATTGGGTGGCTCGGTAAGTTATGCATGTCCATCCCCATCTAAATGGGTCCCCACTTGTTAAATCCTGTCAGTATTACTGATTGCAAAATGATTAATTTTTATGTATTTTTATTGTTTGTTTTTCTCAGCATAAAGAACCTGATGACAGAGACGCCTACATCATACTCATTGCTAGTTATGTATAAAGATGTAATCTTTGCTGTGAGAGACCCCTATGGAAACAGGCCTCTATCTGTTGGACGTCTAGTGCCCATCTCCAAACTGCACAGCTCAGGTGTGTGATTCAGGAAAAAAATAAAGGCTGAAGGGGTGCATGTAGCCTGTCTGTGCTGTACCTTAGTTCTAGGATGGTGCTAAACTCATTTTTTTTGTTCTGTAGGTGCTGGAGAAGCAGACACAGAAGGCTGGGTGGTCTCTTCTGAGTCCTGCAGCTTCCAGTCCATTGGAGCAAAGTATGTTCACATCATTCTTACTCTTTTTGGCTATACATTTCTTTAAAGGAGTTTCCATTCCTAAGCCTGCACACAGTAGCTGTTGCATATTTTATCAGTTAGTTTGTTTATTGTGTATGTGTTTTCATTTTTCTGTTGTCAGGTATTATCGTGAAGTACAGCCTGGAGAGATCGTCCAGATCTCTAAAAATGGAGTGAAGAGCCTGAGTGTTGTCCCACGGCCAGAGGGAGACCCTCCTGCCTTCTGCATATTTGAGTATGTTTACTTTGCCAGGCCAGACTCCATATTTGAAGGCAAGTTCAAAATGTTTAAAATCATTCTTGTGTTCTGAGTGACAGGATGGATTGAGATATAACAGCAATATGTGAGAAAGATATATACCAAATGTTTGGGGTCACTAAGATTTTCAACCTCCATACTCATTCTCCATGTTACCTTCCAGTTTATTTGTCAGCTGAAGTCCGCCATATGTGACCTTGGACTTTCCATTGCCAAGGCTTTCCATTGATGTATGGTTTGTTAGGATAGGGCAATATTTGGCCGAGATGCAACTATTTGAAAATCTAGAATCTGAGGGTGCAAAGAAATCAAAATATTGAGAAAAATGCTTTTAAAGTTGTCCAAATGAAGTTCTTAGCAATGCATATTACTAATCAAAAATTAAGTTTTGATATATTTACGGTAGGAAATTTACAAAATATCTTCATGGAACATGATCTTTACTTAACATCCTAATGATTTTTGGCATAAAACAAAAATGGATCATTTTAACCCATATAATGTATTGTTGGCTATTGCTACAGATATACCTGTGCTACTTAAGACTGGTTTGTGGTCCAGGGTCACATATGATGCTTTTGTTAAAACTACAGATTGTACTTCTGTGTTTTTGTATCCCAGCTCATGGACAGTCTGATAAAGTACAGTGGATTATGGGTATTGAAGTTTCCCTACCTTCCCTACCCTAGCAAACAAATGCCACTGGGCTTTTACTCTCTTTTCTCTAGTCACTGATTTAAAAAAAAAATCACCAGACAATTTTCATTAAAAGCCCATCTTGCCAACAATGAAATAACCCTTTAAACTGATCAAGAGTGAAAGTCAAGACTTCTGTTTCAAACAAATGCTGTACTTATGAACTGTCTGTTCATTAAATAATCATAAAAAACAACAAAAACTAAAATATTTTTTACTAAAATATAAAATATTTTTTCACTAAAATATTAAGCAGCACAACCATATTCAGCATTGATAATAAGAAGAAATGTTTCTTGGGCACCAAATCACCATATTAGAATGATTTCTGAAGAAAAATCGTGTATCCCTGAAGACTGGAGAAATGGCTGGAGAAATTCAGCCTTGCCATCACAGAAATAAATTGTATTTTAAAATATATTAAAATAGAAGAGTTATTAAAAACTGTAAGAATATTTGCCAATATTACTGTTTTTTTGATCAAATAAATGCTTTAAAATAAGTTTTGATTAGCATAAAAGACCAACCGCAAACCTTTGAATGATATATATATATATATATTGAATTTTATACACTTTTATCATACAATTATATAGTACTAGGTTAAATAAATGTTGTTGTTTTTTTTGGTATTACAGGTCAGATGGTATATACAGTGAGGCAGCGCTGTGGATGGCAGTTGGCCATTGAGGCTCCCACTGATGCTGATGTAGTGAGCACTGTTCCAGAATCAGCCACACCTGCAGCATTAGGATACGCACAACAAGTGAGTAATAAGGATGCTGTACACAGCTGTCGTAATGCTTCATTGGTCCATGTTAGGCCATTACAAAGTTTTACATTCTGACTTTTTCTCAGTCTGGCCTTCCGTATGTAGAGGTACTGTGTAAGAACCGTTACGTGGGCAGAACATTCATTCAGCCAAACACTCGCCTACGTCAGCTTGGAGTTGCCAAGAAGTTTGGGGCGTTGACTGATAACTTTGCTGGCAAACGAGTGGTACTTATCGATGATTCCATTGTGAGGGGCAACACCATCTCCCCTATTATTAAACTGCTGAAGGAAGCAGGTGCAACAGAGGTAAGATATGTTTGAATCAGTACTGTATGTTTGCTACTTTGATCTGTTGATCTGCACTGACAGTATCTATGTCACATGACACATCACAGGTCCACATTAGAGTTGCATCACCTCCAATCCGGTTCCCATGCTACATGGGCATCAACATTCCTACCAAAGAGGAGCTAATTGCTAATAAACCAGAGTTTGAGGATATAGCAGGTTATATTGGTAAGTTAGGAGCAGAGATTTGCTTAATCGCTAAGGTTTTGTAATGAATACACAAATTATGGAAAGTATAAAAACACTTCCCATCTGAAAACAGAAAAATGTAATTGATAATTATTTTCTTTGCTTTGAACAGGTGCTACAAGTGTCCGTTATCTGTCAGTTGAAGGCCTGGTATCTGCTGTTCAAGGTGGGATAGTGTCACATGGGAAAGATGAGAGGATCAGCACTAAGACTACTAGATTTGGTCATTGCACAGCCTGTCTCACAGGAAAATACCCAGTGGAGCTGGAGTGGTGAATTTCAGCCCACATAAATGTCTATTCATTTGTGTATAGAATAGTTTTTTTGTTTGTCTTTTGATATCATTTGTTAACATGACTAAAACCAGAATTAAAACTGTGCTGCTGCTTTAACATTAGTCACAGTTGTAAATGTCATAAGGCAGGCCATATACTGTTAGAATTCAAATAAAACATTCCAAGCATTTTTCAGTTCTCAAACATTCCTTTAAGAGTTGGATTAAAATCATTCCTGTTGCTGTCAGAGTTCAAACCGCTAGTTTGGTTAAGATTCTTGTCTAGTAAAAACACTATCTTGTAAATATCAAAACTATTTCTTTAGATCTGTTTCAGTATCCATGTAAGCTTCTGAAATTTTTTCTTACTTTTGATCAAGTTTTGAATCAATGTGAGCTTTAGCAGCCGTGCTTCTTGAAGAAACGTTGTCTTGCTTTTCTGTTAGTCCTGAAGAACGCACAAAATTAAACTCTGTATGTGAAATTCACATGTGTTTATTAAAAATTGTTGAAACAAAAAATTTGAATTATTTACAGACAAACATACCATTCATCAATGCACATGTAATTGGACACTTATTTAAAAACAACACTGGGTTCTATTAAAATTGCTAATATTAAAACAAGGGTATATCAAAAGTGACGTAAATATATTTACACAAAAACAATGTAACAAACAGCTCCATTTACAAGTACATATATATTTCAAACAAGAAAACAGGACTACTGAATTTTAAGCAACATGTCTACACATTGATGTCACCCCATGCTTTTTCACTAGGGAGAACTTTATATATTCAGATATTGTTTTTCCCACAAGTGTTAACAGGCAGGCTGCGGGATGCCTACAGGAAAGCTCATCATTGCAGAAGACTGTACTGCAGTCGCCTCCTGGAGAGACAAAAAAAAAAAACAGATTCTTAACCAGTGTTAAAGATGAATATCTGATTATTCTCAAAGAACAAAAAAAAGAACAAAAGCACAAAAACTTCATATTTCAGAAAATTTCAGGAATGCACAACATATTGGTTACTGGCCAGTATTGGAGATTTTAAAGCAACAATTTAATAATGCTGTTAGATGAAATATTTAGCAAATCCTAAAATATTTTTTTTATTGTACATAATGTTGTAATGCCCAAATTCACAACTTATAGCATTAGTTTTATATTTTACTTATGCAAAATAGTGTAAATAACATCATAATACCAACTATATTTGACAATTTTAGTACTGGTACATCCCTAGAAAAAGACATGGACTAGTTAAAATGAAAGCTGTAAGAAATTCACTTAAAGTAGTTCCTGCTGAAATTACCTAGGAGAGAGTGGGGAGATACCCTGATTAAATGGTCTCATGGGTGACACAGCTGTTGAAATAAAATAAAGATTGATGAGTTAACATTTTGTAATATCTATAAGCAAGATACAGAGGGCATGATAATGCAGAGCAAGTATTTTTAAGAAATTAAAATGTGACTACAAACCTTCCACTGGTTGGACTCCGCTTGGGGCATCTCTCTGAAAAGCAAGTGGAGAAACCAATGTTTAACTGCATAAATAAATCTTGTTATTGTTAAACTATTAAATCCTTTTTGTTAACTGAAATACTGTTGAAATAAAATAAATACTAGATCAAAAACTTAAACGGAAAGTAGAAATGTCTTGGCAAGTAACTGAAAGAAGTACAAAATTGGCTAAAATATATATGCTCTTACCCAAGACAAAGCATGTGGGTTCATTTGCATGCTTAATTTAGCCTCCCTGATTCTTCTGAGATTTCCAGTGCCCCTGAGGAACCGTGGACTGGGGCACTGCAGCAAGACGGCTCTATCCCAGGTGTGTTTGTCTTCAGTAGGTTCTGACATGCCAGGGGTCATATATCGGTCTCTCAGCTGAAGATGTTTAAGTGGAGAACGACTCTCTCGGAAGCGTTTGAATCGGAGTGACTCTTCCACTTCGGGCTGACGGCGGCGTTTCTTGAGCTTGGCCCTCAGGGGTGTCAGAGCGAGAGCAGACATGCTGGAGGAGGAAAAGCTGGGGCTTCGGGACGTCTCCTTCATGTGTCTCTCACACAGGTGACAGTGGGAGGAAGGACACGGCGATGATGTGCCACGACAGATGAAGTGGTGGTACAGCTTTCTGAACTCGGTGTCAATCTGCGGTTCGCTGAATGAGTAAGTGGACTGGAGGCCAGAAAGAGAGCGTTGGCGGTTGGATGGAGTAAAATGGGATGGTTTCTCCACCTTGGATAAACTTCGGTCAGGGTGGTCATAAACAGACCGCCGGGGTGATGACAACTGCAGCTGTTTAGCACCATAAGGAGATCTGAGGACCTCAGAATGGGATAGATGGTGAACAGGAGACCTTCGCTTTGGACTTGCTGTTGAATTTAACTGCCTTTCCATGTTCAGTACGCTAGGTCTGAAGCTACTTTTCCCACTAGGAGATAAAACACCAATGAGACTGCGCTGTGGAGAGGGGACAAGAGAGTGGAGGCGGTCCCTGAAACAGTCTTTGTCCAATTGGGAAAGTCTGGAAGTGACTGATATTCCTCTCTGGTCAATTAAAGACAGATCTGCTTTGCTTTGTCGTGGAGAAGTAAGGACCGATGAGGCTGGAACAGCATGAGATGATGGTCCAACATCATAGGTTTGGTCCAGATCTGGAGATTGGTCACTAAATGTGGGGGAACCTGAATGTGGAGGTGTGGACAAGTCAATCACACAAGCAGGTTTACTGGTTAAATGCAAATCAGTCCATGGACACTCATCCGTCACACCGCACACATTCGCATTGTTCCTCCTGGGAGAGTAAAAACAGGCACTGGCCTCGTAGGATGAATTTTTGAGTGGCGAAGACCTTGGTTTGTTCTTCAGTAAATGTTGATGTTTGTCGCTACTCTTGAAACAGTTGCTAATGTTTCTCCGAACTGGACTTTGACTGGTAAATAAGATCTCTGTTGTTTTATTCAGAGTGCAGTTGTATCTGTTCTTAAAGGATGTGTTGCGATGCGTCGGGCCGGCTTGCCTGTGTTTGCGGTGGTACTTCTGCACCACGGCCCTTGCCGTATCAGTCACGTGCTGTCGCCGGTACGCTTCGCCGATCTGGTTGAGCATGCTGGGATAGACATCCAGGAGGGTACTGCCATGGCTGCTCAGTGTTTTCTCCAGTTCTTCATCCTCTTCCTCGGGCTGAGACAGCTCACCCCACAGAGAATCAGGAGATGTGTTCAGATTCATAGAGAGATGGAATGATTCACCTCCGTGCCCTATAAGATTATCATTGAGACATGGTTTTGATGTCAGCTCTAAACATAATTGTGTATTTCTCCAATAAATGAACATAAGAGAATACAGTGTGTAGTTCATATATATTTTGCTGTAAATAACACAGAAATACTAACGGAAATGTTTATTTTGTGATAAAGGGCAGGGTTACTTGTTTGTTTTACATTTATATAAGTATTATATACTCATCGCTTACACAGATTTTTGCTGTTTTCTTTTTGACCTGAGCCATTAAGATCATCCTCAGTGACCCCTGACACATCCATCTGAAACTGGTGGGAATAACAAAAGTTAAAAAAGTACTTTTTATCTGCTTTTTTGCTATCTGTATTTTCTTTTTACTACCTGATCATTCTCCTGGTCCTCAAACTCTATAAAATACAAGGCGGCAAAAAGATTAAACATGAGGATATATGGTATAATACTCAAAACAATGAATATAAATGACCCCAAATCATAATTTTTTTCCTTACCTCTCATTGAATAGTCTGCTTTAACTCGAGTCTGTATAGAAGAAAAGAAATGTAATATCACAACAGAACCATTGAGCAAACTTACACACATATTGGGTAAGAAAAATACACCCATATTTAAGGTCAAAGCTAATGTAAACTTGTGTATTACCACCAGTTCATACTATCATAATTATGTACTACTGAAGAGCACTAATATCTTATTTACAGGAGAAATTTATTATGTCTATGATTATTAAATAAACAAAATCTAAATATTTCAGAAAATATTCAACTAGATATATGTTTTCTAGGTTATATTTACAACAATGTCTCTTACCTTTAATGCTTCCAACTCACGTTCTCCCTCTGCACTGTAAATGGGCACAGGACCTGTATTCACATAATACACAAACTCAGAAACAAATCTGAATGTTTAGGTAAAAACAACACAATTTTTTTTGTGTGTGTGTGTGTGCATTTATTTATTTTAACCCTAACCCACTCAGCGAGTAGAAATGCTTAGATATCAGTTTTTAATTTCGATATTTTGGCTTACCTCTACCAGTCCTGCAAGTCATTGTTTTTAGACAGACGTCTATCCCAGGATCATTTAGACTAGAGTACTATAAAGGACGTAATAAACATGCTCTGTTAAAGCTACACGTTACTACATGGATTCGCTACATTTTTTTAGAAACACAACATTCGGTAAGACATGCGCCAATACATGTAACTTTACTTCATCTTAAACGTTCGTACGTTTGCTGTAACACTACGTACCTTCTGAAAAATAGCTTCCATCGTCTTTCTGAACACATCGTCATTTCTCTTGAATTGATCTGCATATAAAAGTTTTGTAGACATGTTGCGTTGCAAACTAATTTATTTGACCAACGTAAATTGAGATTTTCCACTTATCCAGCGGCTCGCCTGGACATTCAAATTTTTCCGCGAGTAAAAAAAATCGAGTTGTGATTGGATGTTTTTTCAAACAACACGAAAACGTCATCTTAAAGCGCGACTTTGTCAAGACTGACCGAGTCATTTCCACGAATCGGTTCTTTCGAACAGTTCATTTCAAGAAGCAGGCACAAAAGAGATTCTTTGTCATTGCGTAATTGAGTCTCCACGTGGTTCTCTGCAATTTTATAGACACAAATGACTGTTTTTTTTTTCGGTTTTTCGATTACGTTTTATTAAAAAGGTTGTTTATTGTAATATTATGTTCCCCTAGATACTTGTTGCAGCCATGATTCAGCACATGAAGTAATTTAGGACATAAATATACATTGCCTTTACATCAAACAATACAAAAATGTACATTTGTTGTCTAAAAATGGGTGTTTACGTTAATGAAATGGTGAGTCGTTAATTCTAGAACCGCTGGGACCGAACAAATGAGGCGATGCAATCTGATTCGTGAACGAGTCCTTCAACCTTGAACCGGTTCAAAAAACCATTCGACTCAAATTCGTTCATGTATTGGTTATGGCTAGTTTGCAAAACAGGCGCTCCTAAACTGATGGGAATAAATGGGAAATGTACGTGGCAATTTCTCCAATTATGATTTAATGTAATTTTCGTTTAGATATGACAGCAAAATTGCTTCATGAATTGGTGCACGAGGCGGCGCGTGCTCATGGTAATAAAACAGCTGTCGCGTTCGACAGCAGCATTGCAGCGCGCGTCTGTTTGACATATGATGAAGTTATTTCCCTCGCAAATGAATTAACTGGACACTTGCGGATCTCTGTCCAGAAATATGATGGTACCATAGGGTTATTCTGTCATGCAGACGTCCTCCTTCCTGCCTGGATTATTGGGTACGATTCATTGTAGTTATGCAGTTTGTGTTGCATGACTACCGGGTTATTCTAGTAGCTAATTATTACACTAAACAAATATTTTGTAGTTTAGTGCATATAATTTAAATGTTTTCGTCTCTGAACAGTATTCTGCAGTTTCCTGCTGCATATGTACCTCTTGATCCTGCATCACCACCTTTGTGCAACCTGAGAATGATAAACAAGTGCAGACTGAACTTCTGCTTGATACAAAACGAACTGCTTAATGTGGGTATATATTATATTATATTGTATTATATATTAGTCATTATATATTATTATTAATATTATTGTTTCATAATCAACAGCAATTCCAGAGTGCATTTTTCAACCTGCTATCCCTGGAAATATGTGTAGCATTGTCTTCACATAGGCTCACTTTAATAAAAATACAAAGTGAGCTGGACGCAAGAGCTCAGCCTTCCAGCTCTGCTATGACCAAAGACATCCAACAGAGGGAGCCTTTGGCTTATGTTTTGCATACATCCGGAACAACAGGGCTTCCAAAAATAGTGAAGGTCCCACACAGGTGTATTGTGCCTAATATTATTCATCTACGGTATGAACACATTAAACTTTTAGTTAAAATGTGCATTCATTATGTAGTTAATTTTTACCTTAATGTATGTCAGTGTGATCTTAATGTGTTCACTTGTTTACCTGACAGCTATAGCAAGAATATTACCTTGAAATTTTACTTTGGAGGGTATAGTTCATAAAAATCAATCAATCTTTTTTTAAAATTCTTTCTCAACAGATCTGTCTTTAATATGACTGCAGAAGATGTTGTATTTCTGTCCTCTCCATTAACCTTTGACCCCTCTGTGGTGGAGGTGTTTTTGGCCCTGTCCTCAGGAGCATGTCTCCTTATTGTCCCCTCTGCTGTTAAAAAGATGCCACGTAGACTTGCAAATGTGCTGTTTAAACGGAACAAAACAACAGTCTTTCAGGCAAGTGACTTTATTCCTTACTGAACTATCAGTCATGGGACTCTGTTTGTGACAGCCTTTAATTAGAGATTTTAATAATCAAATCACTTCATCTGTCCATTGATCTTTCTCATGAATGTGCACACGCTGTGAAGAGGAGATGATGGTGCTGTAATCAACATTGGTAGTGGGTGTAGTGAGCTGAAATGTCTGCATTATGCAGATTACAGAGATAATGAGTGTGTTCTTTGGCATTTGTTAATTTATCTACATGCACCAACAATTTTGTTTTCAGTATTTAATGTAACATATTTTGCATCTCTCAGAATTTTGTTTCACACTCCAGTTCTTAAAGGGACAGTTCACCCAAAAATGAAAATTCTGTCATTAATTATTCACCCTAATGTTGTTCCAAACCCGTAAGACCTTCGTTCATCTTCGGAACACAAATTAAGATATTTTTGATGAAATCCGAGAGCTTTCTGACCCTGCATAGACAGCAAGGGAACTACCACATTCAAGGCCCAGAAATGTAGTAAGGTCATCATTAAAATAGTCCATGTGACATCAGTGGACAGTGGGCAATGGGTGACCGTGAATAACATTTTTCTGACATTCGCATTTGTAGCTGAAACCTTTTATGCAATGCTTGCTTCCTCCACACCACTAGGTGTCGGTATATGTCCGAGATGATATACACAACATATAGTACTGTTGTATACTAAAGAAGTACTTTTAATTCTTTTTCAGGCCACTCCCACCCTTGTGAGGCGCTTTGCAAAGCATGTCCTTCAGGAGGAGGTGCTTAGTGCAAATTCATCCCTGAGGTTATTGGCTTTTGGAGGAGAGCCATGTCCATCTCTAAGTCTTCTCAAGAGCTGGAGGCAGGAAGGCAATGGCACACACATCTGTAATCTTTATGGCACCACAGAAGTTTCTTGCTGGGCAAGCTGTTACAGAGTCCCAGACGAACACCTGTGCTTGGAGGACATGTGAGTGACACCCAAAACTAGTAAAATGACAAGCACATCACAGAATTACTAAAAATTCAACTAATTTTAATTGAAAACTGAAAATATAAAAACTAATTCAAAATATTTATAAAAACTGTAATAGTATGTAAATAATTCTAAAATAACACCGTAGTAAAGACACATTAGTCACAAAAACAGTCATACTAACAGTCTATAGAGAATGTTTTCTCATAGTGCACTGCTTTATTTTACACAAAAAAATGGCTAAAAGACAGACATTTCTTGTGTTTATTGTGTTGTGTTTTGTTTATGCCTTATGTATTATTTTAAAGAACTGATTCATTTGTGCCCCTTGGAGAGCCGATGTTGGATACTGTAATGGAGGTGAGAGATGAGACAGGACGTCCCATCACTGAAGGAGAAGGACAGATGTTCATTGGTATGGTACAGTTGTCTGAAAGAGTAAAACAAAATACAGTTAAAATAGTAAAATCATGAAATATTTTTTACACTTTTTAATAACTGTTTTCAATTTTAATATATTTTAAAATATTATTTATTCCCGTGATGGTAAAGCTGAATTTTCAGCAGTCATTACTCCAGTCTTCAGTGTCACATGATCCTTCAGAAATCATTTTAATATACTGAATTGCTGCTGAAACGTTTCTTACTATCATCAATGTTGAAAACAGTTGTGCTGCTTAATCTTTTTGTGATACATTTGCTTCTGGATTTTATATTTAATTTATTTTAAATATATATTTTTTGTAGCATTATAAATGTCTTTAGTGTCATTTTAATGCATCCTTGCTCTATAAAAGTAATAATTTCTTACAAAATAATAAAAAAAAAAATGTTACTGACCCCAAACATTTGAACAGTAGTGTACTTGCTTTGACATTCAGTTGTTGTTTTGCTAGTTTTTGTGTTTGTACAGTGTGTTTTTGTCATTTTATTTAGGTGGTCAGGAGAGGGTGTGTCTGCTTGATGATGAAGAAACTGTAGTCAAGGGAACAATGCGTGCTACTGGTGACTGGGTGCAGGTGCGTGATTCCCAATTGTATTTCCTGGGCAGGAAGGATCGACTCATCAAACGCTTTGGTCAGCGGGTACACCTAGATGCCTTGCAGCAGGTAGGTGATAAATGACCCATGTGTCATGTAACAACTTTGGCATGTATTTATAATAAAATGTAAGATTATTTAAAGGTACATATATGATCTGACGTAATGATTTCTTTATGCGCTCAGATCATTGAGAATTTGCCTCAGGTGGAGGCGTGTGCAGTGACCCTGAGTGAGGGTGACAGGCTGCTGGCATTTATAGTGCTCGCATCGGGTCAACCAGGAACCCTTTCATCATCTGAATTTCCTCATCAAAAACCTTTCAAACATTCTACACAGTCCTCTGAAGACCTCACCACTGTCGACGTCTCAAGAAACTCCACCTCCCCCTCACTCAGAGTTATTGAAGATGAGATTGGCAAAAGGCTATCACAGCTTTTGGCCAGTCACAGCATTCCAGACATGATATTCTTCATCCCTGCTCTTCCACTCACCTCTCATGGCAAGTGAGCACCATCCTCTAAAGGCCTGTTCACACTAAGAACGATAACTATAAAGATATCTGTAATGATAACTATATTAGTGATTCCAATGATATTGTTTCTTTATGCCGTTATAGATGTGGTGTGCGATTCTTTTAAATTTAGAATGAGTTTTTAAACCATATCTTTATTGTCATTGTTATAGCTATTGTCCTTTGAAGTAACTCTAATAATTTAATTCATGTTAACCAATCCAAATATAATAAATTAAATTTAAATGAACCTTTTATGCAACTAAGCATATATGCTTTTATACTTTTTATTAAACATTGTTATATACAAAAATGTGAGTTTATATATGAATGTTTTATATATATTTTATTCATGAGTATAATATGATTAAAATGTCCTATTTTAAGCAATAAAAACATTAAAGGCTAAAAGAAAATAGACCATGTTCTAAAATATTATTATTATCATTGGACATTTTAATTTTGTTTCATTAAGCTTTGGCATTTCTATCACAAAAAACATGTGAACATGTATTTTCATTGTGGTCATATATTTCACAGTCATTCTTATATTCCTATTTTTAGGTAAAATAGCCATTGACGAATTGATGAGGATGTGTGACACTCAAAAACAAGATATAAATACACAAACTCTATGGAAAGACATTGAATCTGCGAGACTGAAGTTACAGACCCTGTGGAAGGTATAAACATCATTTACTCTTTATGCACAAAATGCACTAGTCCTAATGATCACACTTTATTTTAAAGTCCAATTCTTGCTATTAATTAACTATTAACTACAACTTTTGCCTCAATAAACTCCTAATTTGCTGCTTATTAATAGTTAGTAAGGTAGTTCAGGTATTGGGTAGGATTAGGGATGTAGAATATGATCATACAGAATATGTGCTTTATAAGTACTAATAAATAGCCAATATGCTAGTAATATGCATGCTAAAAAGCAACTAGTTAATAGTGAGAATTGGTCCCTACTAAAGTGTTACCGTTCTAATTCTTTGACACATAGAGGTATTTCTTAAATATTATCTTTCCCATTGCCAGCTGAGTGAAACTGCCATTGTGTGTTTGTCTGTGTATATTAGGAATGTCTTGGCCTGCCGAATGATGCGGTGGTTGAGGAAGATGCACACTTCATGTTAAGTGGAGGAGACTCCCTTCAGGCACTGCGTCTCTGTGATGAGATCACTGTTGCCATGGGGACAACCTCTGTGGGCCTGCTGGAGGTCATATTAGATGGCTCTTTCTCAGATGTGGTTAGCCATGTCATGACAGAAACGCATAACAGTGCAATCCAGCCATCAAAGAAGAGAATGCTGGATGATTCAGACGCTGTAGTTTCACCCAAAAGACAACACAAGGAAATGAGCATAGAGAATGCTACAGAAAGCACAGTGGTTGTTGTAGTTCCCTCAGTGAGAAGGACTATGGGATTTGTAGTTGTGAGACGAGCTGGTGAGGTTATCGATTGGGGTTGTTTTCAGAAAGTGCTGGAGAAAAACTTCTCAGATGCACTAGGAACAAACAAGAGCAAGCTTACTTCTGAAGACAGTTTAATATCTAATCCTTCACATGAACTTCATAATATATCTCAGGAAAATCCTGCTATTGAAAAGATCACAGAATGCCGTGTTCCTCAAGAAGTTACTGAGACGTCACCCGTCACTAAGAGCCCAGGTGAAGGTTCAAGGGAAGACCATTCCGATGTCCTGCCGCTGGGCCTGCGGGTCCTCTGGAGCTCAGACACAGGCAGGTGTGTGGATGCCTCTCCAGTGCTGCTGGTGGGTCCTGACAGGACCACTGTGTTCATTGGCTCTCACTCGCATAGACTGCAGGCTCTTGACCTGTCCAACGGAGAGGTCATCTGGGAGCGTATCCTCGGAGATCGACTGGAGTCTTCATCTGCCATCTCCAAATGTGGAAGCCTTGTAGCAGTAGGTTTGTACATGATTTTAAAAGTAATGTTCAGTTTAATTAAGGGAACTAACATAGTTGTAATAAGGTTGTTACTGCTTTAGCTTGAATATGGGTGTAAAAGCAAAACTGTAGAGATTTCGGGGCTAATTTATTCATTCATTTATTTGTCATCCACATTTGTAACCTGAGTTTGACCCTTTTTCTTAGGCTGCTATGACAGACAGATATATTTCCTGGATGTTTCCTGTGGGGACACTGTGTGGACGTTTGAGACTGCGGATGTGGTGAAAAGTTCTCCTACTGTAGACCCTAAAACTGGGCTGTTTTTTGCAGGGTCTCATGATGGCTTTGTTTATGCATTAGAGCCACTGGTAATATACAAGGGAAACTTCTCAATTTTGATTATATTTCTGTAGTGCTTATTAATACACTATTATAGTGTTTATTGATAGTTTTATTTAGCTTTTATTTTTATATTTTCAGTTTTCATTTTAATTTGAGTTTTAGTCATTTTGATATGTGCATTTGTCATTTTTATTTATTTTTTTAAAAAGTATTTCTGTCAAGCTTTTCATTTCAGTTTTAATTTAGTAACTTGTTTAATTTCAATTAGTCTAATTTTCATACAACTTTTAAGTTTGAATATATTTCATTTTATTTCATCCTTATTTCAGTTAACAAAAATATTTGTAATAGTTTTAGTTAACAATAACAACACTGTTGCTAAAACTAAATGTGTATTAAATTAGTTGCACTCTGTTTGTAAATATGTTCTTGCAGATTCTGTCTGTCCTCTTGATATTTCACACAATTGTCTCTATTTCTCCCAGGGTAAGACTTGTAAATGGCAGCACTATTGTGGTGGAGGTGCAGTGTTTTCATCCCCTTGCGTCCACTCGACTCCTAGACAGTTATACTGTAGTACTCTGGGAGGGAATCTCCACTGTCTTGATCCAGTAAGTAAATGTTCTTTCATCATTAAAGTGAAAAAGACATATTAGTATTGAGTATTTAAGTTTAAAGGCTTATAAACCAACTTCTCTGATATGAAAGGTCTTAAGATTGGAGTATATACTGTGAAGGGTCAGAGGTCCTGTTTAAAGGCTAACATTTGTCTTGTCATTCTCCATTAATTGTCTGCCCAGGACAGTGGAAAACTCTTATGGACATATTCCAGCAGTGTCCCATTTTTCTCCTCTCCTCGCTGCTCTGATTCCTCTGTCTTCATTGGTTCAGTAAATGGACAAATTATTGGAATAAGCCATTCTGGAGATATGGTGAGAGGAAAAAGGAAAAGTTGCTCTAAGAGATGATGAATTAAATGTACATGACTTTAATCACAATTTTAATTCTTATTTTTCATTACTGTGGTCTTCATGGGTAGAGCAATGAACAACAACGCTTCGTTATTCTACTTTGTATATTGCACACGTTTCAAACCTTAGTTCATTGCTTTTAGCTTATTTATAGCTAATCAAAAAGAGGCTTATGGCAATATTCTTTTACTCTTCAGATGTAATCCAGTAAACTTTAATTACAGATGATTATGAGGATGCCTCCACTGATTTTGAGTTATTTGATTGCATCTTGTGCACCAAATTTTGACTTTTGTTCCATTATTTTGCAGTTATGGGAATTCTCCACTAAGGGACCAATCTTCTCATCGCCATGCATTTCCTCTTTGACATTTTGGACTAATCAGCCGGTTTCTACAACACCCAGTGGAAGCTCATCAACATTATCCAATCACACAGTCACATGTGGGTCACATGACGGTCATGTATACTGTATAAATGGTGATAATGGATCATTACTGTGGCAGTTCCAGACCACAGGCAAGGTGTTCTCTTCTCCCTTTGTGTTTGATGGTGATCCGTGGGGTTTGAGGACACTAGTGGCCGTGTGCTCCACTGATGGAACGGTGTGGATTTTAGATGGAGAAACCGGGACACTGAAGGCCACTTTATCATTGCCAGGCGAGCTTTTCTCCTCTCCTGTTATATGGGGGCATAAGTTAGTGGTGGGATGTCGTAATGATTATGTTTACTGTCTAGAACTGACCAAATAGTGATTAATCACAATATGCAACTGGATAAGAATATTTTTATGGGTGACTCCCAAAAGCTCCTATTAAAAAAATACATGGATGTATTTAGTATGTATTATATGTGTATATATATCCGGCAAAATACATAAATGTTTTTAGCATTAATGTTCATGCTTGTTTTTGTGCAAAAACAGGAGTTTCAGTCCACCGAGTTCAAACAGCTTCCTTTAATTTCTCTACATATTTCATAACATTTGCGTCACTTTTTCTGTAATGGGTTTTTCTAAAGTGGAACAAAAAAAAAAAAGTGCAATTATCAACAAACTTTTTGTTTTATATCACATACAACACTGTTTACGCTACACTATTGCACACGACCAATGTAAAAACAAAGTGACGCGACTGCAGTTCAGGAGATCTCCAAAGGAATACAGTCCGCTTCATTTCACCTCTATACATACATACATACCTACATACATTACATACATACAACATTACATTAGCTAGTGGAGTCAGTGGCTCTGCTGAGAGATCAAGGCTTCTGTTTAATAACTTCCATCATTAGCAGACGCTTTTTATCCAGAGCAACTTCACCTACAAGGACAATCCCCCTGGAGCAATCTGGGGTTAGCTGCCTTATTCAAGGACGTAGAGGTGATGTCCGTTAATAGTCCGTTCATTCACTCACTAGAAATGCTTCCTTTTTTGTAAAGGATATTTCCATTGGCTAGACCTCTTGTTCTTACTCCCCTCCACGCCAGGACATTGCATTTGAAACACTGATCTCCCATCACTTAGCCGTGTTGCAGGTTTTGCTAATTAGCGGTAAAAGAGATGCTAGCACACGCTACGCCAGGATAGCATTGTTTATGTTACAGCAAGCAGGCGGATCCCAGGCAACCAATTCTACAGAAACAGGCAGGTATAGACACTGCAAGAAGTAGATTTTTCATCAATTGACAGCACGGCTCAAGTGCATATATACTATGATGTCATGGAAAAATTCATTGTTAGTTAATTACATGAGTAAACAGTGCTGACGTGTCATTATCATGATGAGTTTTAGCAATAGTTAAAATGAAAGTACTCACAGTTGTCACGGACACAGTGAAGATCTTTTTACTTTGCCAAGATATCAAATATAATAAGTTAAGAAATAAAAAAGTGACAACGTCTGTCCATCAGCAAGGTCTATGAGTGCCAACTCATTTGAGTGTATACGTGGAAAAAAAAAACATGAAAAATTACAAAACCGTTTCTCTGATTTACATGCTTGTGGGAGCGAGGAGTGGAATTTGTGAAGGTTTCATCAGCTGTTATTATTAGCCCTTGAATTGCTTCCCAGATTTGTCACCAAAGCAATAACATATTTTCTTGTTTATTTGAAATGTTACATTTGTACTTAATGTGAACCACTCATATTGTTTTAGTAATATCTAGAATCAACAGTTCGACATGCATTGTGTATATACACTTTTAACCACTGGTGACCTCAAAGATATGAAGGGCTGCAACTTCTCTGAAGATTATAGGGCTTGTTTGATTGGCTGTGACACAAATGAGTAAATATACTTTTGATTCATGTTGTTGCATTAATCCAGTATATTGAAAACCAGAGGGGTGGGTTGATGTAATTGTTTATCCTTAGTGAATCTGAATATTGTTACAATATTTTGTCACTAAAATACCAAATATTCTGAAATGGTTGAAAGTAGATTACACACTTTTTGTTCAGAGCAAGAGGTGAGCTGGAGTGCCGTGATGGCTAAGTGATGTGGATGAAGGAGATGACTTATTTGCTTTTTCACTGGTCAGCAGCAATGCATCACTTGATGATCTGTGGGCAGTCGCTCCAGGCTTTGGCCTTACGCTTTGCTAGGGCAAGCCACGCAGGCTCGGTAGAAACCTGGGTAGTGTCACCAGGAGGGAAGCGCTTTGTCACATCTTTTGTTGCTGGCGGAGATGGTGTCGAGTCTGTAATTTCAACTGTTGAAAGAAAGAAAGAAAATCACTATAAAGACTTAGAGATGGCTCTTTCATGCTTTTGTTGTGGTTAGATGTCTCAGTTTTAAAAGCATCAAATCATGATGGAACCATGTCTAAATCCCACTCTCATGTCAGTTGCATTTCAGCTAGAGGAATGTATATTAAAGAAATACATAACAGCCCAAATAACAACTGGGCATAAGACACTCCAAAAACAACCCCAGTATAAAGCTACTAAAGGGAAATTTAATCAAATACATTTTTTTAACCTGTGACTGAGCTGGGCAAGGTATTGGCTTTCTTCAAGTTGTCACGTCGTTCAAAACGGGCCAGGAGCGTGTCTGGTCTCTTATTCTCATCTGCTGTTTGAAGCTTGGGAGGGCTGGAACCTCCATTGCCCTTATCCTCTGTGGGACTGACCATTCCAGCCTTTCAGAGACAAACAACACAATATTGTCGTTATATGGAGCAAGATTTCCTAAAGGACGAGGTTACACAGCACAACACCACAGAAGTAGAAAACAAATGATCAGCAAAATATTACTTGTAGTGGCTGGTGAAATTTATGTGAAAGGGAAAGTTGTTATTGCTTGTTGCATTATATTTCGTTGCAGCTGGTTAAAACTCACTGTTATTACAATTTTACATATAGTACCAACAGTGTAGCTAGTTAATGATAATAGATTGTGTGGTTATATTGATAATGTATACATACACTATCTCTGTCCTTAGCCTGTTTCTCAGCCTGCTTAGCTTCTCTCTGGCTCCTCCTATCCTCTCGGTTTTGCTGCTGTTCTCTGAAGCCTTTTTGTTTTTGCAGTGCCAGAGTGATCCAAAGTGGTCCTGTCTCTTTCTCCTGTGTCCGTGAGCTGTCCAGAGAGTGTCTGGCCTGCAGAGAGGGTTTTTCTGTGAAGGAGAAGAAATGCAGAAGGTGTCAAATTGACAAGAAAGACTAGAAACCATTTTAGAGTCTTCTAATTCTCTGTCATACTCTCTACAAGAATAGTATCTCAATTATCTGTAGGAAATACCAATGCTCATAAGGCAGGATAAGAATATTGTTGGTTAAAGTTTTAGGAAAGTTCAGACGTTGGTTCTGCATGTATAAATAAAAGGAAAGGAATATAAATAAATTGATGCTTTGCAAGCTTTGTAATATTTGAAGATCATACAATTATAGCTTTACAGTGCTTGAGTATCTCCAACCTTTTTTAATGAGTTCTGTCCTGCGATCTGTTTTTTCTCTCCATGGGATGCTGATGGATGGAAAAAATGACTTCTTTTCTTTAAGCTCCTCCTCTCCTTGTCCGTTTTTCTGGGAAGGTACAGATGCTGCAACTTCTTCCTTATGATCACTGCTCTGCTCAGTATCCACCTGTTCTGCTTGGCCTGTCCTTTGTGAAATCATGTCCCCCGAAGTCCTTCTGCCAGGTTTCGGGAGAGGAGAGGGTGGAGGTGTGGCACCTTCAGATGGTTTGGGGGAGGTAGCTGGTTTTTGGTAAAGTGGAGGCTTGGGGACAAATTTGTCACCCTCAGTATGTGCCAAAGGGAGAGTATTTCTGCTAAACTTACTTTGAGATTCTTTACTGGGTGCAGCAGGGGTTCGAAATCCGGTAATCTCTTGTTGCGGAGAAATAGGGCTAGACTTGTCGGAGAGTGTAGAAGTGTCAGAGTCTTGGTCAATGGAGGTGAGGGGCACTGGGACACCTTCAAAACTGTCTCCTGCACTGTACCTTTTCTTCCGCTTCTCTGCAGATTGTTCATTGTGGAAGCGAAGAGAGTAGTTGGTTCTTCTCAACTTGATTCCAAAAGGTGAGGGCCGCTCATCACCACTCTGATCCTTCTGATCCACTTCATCCTTTGAATCCAAGTCTTCTGATTCTGCCTGACTTGGGGATCCAGTCTCGAACCTCTGTGACTTGGGAGATCCATGTGGCGGACTGGGAACAAGGAAGGAGGGGAGGTCTTTGGCAAACATGCATTCTTCAGCACTATCTGCGATGCGGACAACTTTGCTTCCCTTGTTCTGGATCTTGGTACCTAAAGAGGGCAACTCTGATTTTTGGACAGAGGGAGTTTCCATAGATGGTGATTCTATTTTCACACCTTCTTTGTCTTCCTGACCAAAACTCTCTGAGTTCCTGTTGGAATCAGCGAATTTCTTTCTGGCTGGTGTGATGGAAAACTTAGCACTGGCTGACATGGTTTTCCTGAGGTTGGTGTGAGAGAATGGCACTGTATTTAGATCCTCACTTATCGGCCTGCGACTCTGATCTGGGTATTCTGGATATTTTCCGTCCTCAGCACCTTTAAAAATTTTTGATCGGATATTTGCCCATTCTGCTAGGACAGCAGCATTGGATTGGTCTGCAGATAAGGAAGACTCGTATAAGGATTTGGTTTTTCCAGATTTACGATCTGGAGAAGTCTTGCTCTTGGTTGGAGGAGTGCCCATGGCCTTTTTGCCCTCCGAAAGGCCAAGTAGAGACTTGCATGCTGTGTCCTTGATCTGATCAAGATTGACTGCAGTTCCACAAAGTTGGGCTCCTGTCACAAGAATTGCAGTATGTGGGACATAAAGAGATGAAGACAGAGTTGGTGAATCTGTGCATCCTGGTGAAGAAGCTTTGGCTCCTTCCCTGGTTTCAGCTGTTGTTTCACCCTGTTGACCAGTTGATGGAGTAACAGGAGTGAGGTTGACCTTCTGGAATAGTATTTGCTTCTCGCCTGAAGAGACCTTGAAAGTGAAGGGTCTCTGTCTCTCCTCCATCTCTCTCCATCTCAGTTCCTCTGCTTTTCTTTTCCATTCTGGGTCAGAAGCTCCAGATTTCTCCTCTTGCTGTTGCCTCTTTCTTTCCTCCTCCTCCTCTAGTCTTTTCCTCTCAGCCTCCTCATGTCGGCTCCTTTCCTCCTCACGGAGGCGTTGCTCTTCCTCTCTCTGCCGTTTCTCCTCTAACGCTTGAATCCTACGTTGTTCTGCTTCCTCCTCCTCTTTTCTCCTTCTCTCCTCCTGCTCCCTTTTTCTTTCCTCTTCCAAACGAAGACGCTCCGCCTCAAGTTCCTGCTGCTTTCTCTCCTCCTCTGCTCTTCTTCTTTCCTCTTCCTCTTTCCTCATTCTTTCCTCCTCTTGCCTCTTTTGCTCTTCCTCTTCTCTCCTTCTTTCTACCTCTTCCCTTTCTTTCCTTGCCTCTTCCTCTCGTTGCTTCCTCTCCTCTTCCTCCTTTTGCAGCCTTTCCTCTTCCTGTCTGTGACGTTTTTCTTCTTCTAGCCTCTGCTCCTCGATTCTTCTCTGTTGTTCCTCCATCTTTCTCTCTTCCTCTTCTTCCCTTCTCTGAAGCTCAAGGCGTTCTAGCTCCTCCTCATGAAGTCGTCGCCTCATCGATTTCTCAGTGGGTTCATAATCCTCTTTGCTTCTATGGATAATATTATAGTCCTCTTTTGACAAATCAAAGACTTCTTCTTCCTTTTGTGTTTCAGATTCCTCTTGCATTTCTGAGAGATCCTCTTCGAGAAACTCCTGAAATATATTAAAGTTACAGAAGTTATTGCTGTAGAGTTATATTCTTCAAACGGACAGTTTACTGAATATTTTAATTTTAATCCAGTGTTGTTTTAGACTCCACTGACTTTCATTGTATATACAAACACAGTTGAAACAATCAAAATATTGATTTTTGTGTTTCACAAGTCATACAAGTTTGAAACAACACTAGTGTAAATTAATGACTGAATTTTAATTTTGTCTGTGAACTCTTTAACACATCTTCATACATAAAACTATCCCAATAGAAGCTGTTCACATTTTGAATAACATCTTTCCCTTTACCTGTGTGAACCTTCTGTGTTTGCGTGACACCCTCTGGTTCTTCGGTTTGACAGACAGTTTATGTTTGGCAGCAGTGTTGTCCAAGCGTGGGACAGACTGAGGGACAGCATCGAGATTGATGGACTCAATTGTGCCAGGGGGAGGTGGGCGCTTAGTGCGTGGGGATTTGACTGGAGTTCTGTGCTGGACCGTGTCATGGCTGACAGCCTAATTGTAAAGCAAAAACACAAACAACTTTGTGACTATGGGAGAGCAGGATTCTAAAGCATGTATATATGGGAAATCAATGTATTGATAGTCTGACAGCTGTACAATTTCCTACAGCTTAACTAGAGCATGCCATTAGCAATAAGGTTACTGACAAAATGTATATTTTAAATGCTCTAAAAGTTGCTTTCAATAAATGTGCCTGCCAAATGCATAAATGTACATTTTGCAAGTGAGTGTCTTACAGCATTACTGTCTAAAACAGAGCAGTGATTTTTAACAGTCCAAATGGTCGAAGCTAGTATATAAACTTTGACTAACACAGCATTAATGTAAGTGGTGGATAATAATTTAGAGATTAACTTACTTTTTCCTTGGCTTCGGTCTCTGGTGGCTCATTCTCCACCTGAGCAAGAACCCTCAGTGGACTTCGTGGTACCGCTTCATCATCTGAGCTACCTTCATCTCCCTCACTCATTCTAAGTGAAGGAGGTCTCTGACCAAATTTGATATTATGTCCAATTTGCCTCTGTCAACAAAAGCATAGTCCCAACATTAAGTCCTAAAGATACCAACATAATAAAACAGTGTAAAATGTATATATGAAAATCTTGTTAGTAAGGTTTGGTGCAAGACTTAATTGTGTGCATTTAACATTTTTAATTATAGATTATTAATCATACTGTTTGTGTGAAAAGTCTCACCTGAATGTTCCTAACTTTGTCTGAAACGTTCTCTTGGGACATTGTCTGTCCTGGATATGTCTTCTCTGAGTCCTCTGGAATAAATACACTCTCATGTGAAAAAGCTCGGGACCCTAGGGTGTTTAACTCCCTGTGAACGCAGATATAAACACTGTTTAATTAAAAAATTTCAAAGAATGTTTTCAGTACGCAATTCAACACATAAACTCTGCATCTAAAATAAAAGCAATATATTTTGCATACATTACAAAAGGCAGACGCAGCTAAAATGGTTATAAAGTTTTACCTTAGACACTGATCATTCTCCTCGTTAACTGAGACCACCCCATTGCAAACATCGTCAGTGGAATGGCTAGGTTTAAGTTCAGATCCCTCAAACCCACGTTCTGCTTCCCTCCTTTTCTTCTTCCCAAATAGACGCCGGAATGGCTGGACTTTGCCCTGCCGTCGACGCTCTGGTACAAAAGTGGGGTTGGTGGGAGCAAAGAAATGTGATAAATAGTCAATAAGTAGCAATAAACATAAAGTGTGTTTTACAGTATGTACAAAAATGTGAGCATTTTTAATTAATGTCTATGAAATGGAGGACCAGAACAGATCAGAGGCAAGACCTTGTCCTGAGTCAGGCTTTTATAATTACGGTGACCAGATGTCCTGTTTAAACATCCAGTAATGTCAAGGTCTTATAAAGCCCTATGATCTTGAAAAGGCATCACAGAATAAAAAGAGAGCCAACAATTAGAAGCCATCTGCTAAAGAAGCAGTTTTAAAGCTGTTATCAGTAATATAAAGTTGTGAAACAATTTTGAGAAGAGAGAGGAGTTTTACATGCTTTACTGAAAACACTTTGCGGGTATTTATACTTCATTACAATTATGAAAAGTCTAAATGTCCTCCAATATGCATTTAAGATAGATAGCAATCCAATCCAATAGATAGCAAACTCAATTGCATACAAGATATGACTTGAACAATTGTAAATGCATCTGGTTGTTTAAGTTACATACTGTACATAAACTTTACTCCTCTCACACATTTTTGCATCAGTGTGAGCCCTGTAATCCACATGAGCAATCATGGATGAGACACAATAGATGCACCAACCGCAAAACTTTTTAAAGTTCCTAAATAGACGACTCAAAAAAAAACAGACTTCAGTCTACATGAATAAACAACTTAGCATCTTGTATATTGTGCAGATTTTTCAAGGGGCGGTTTCACAGGGGGATTCTGTAGGTTCCTCTAAGTCTACTCTAACATCCCAGCTTTACTGGAGGCTTTTTAAAACTGCTTGGATGAATATGTATTGTGAAAGGCGGTATACAAATAATTTAAACTCTACTGGGTTGTAGGTTTTACTTAATGCTAAATAAGCTACGTTCTTTCCCATCCGTTACTTATAACAAACACTGAGGATATAATCTAACACTGAGTTTCATGACCAACAATCAAACACCAAAGTTTAAACAACTAATTCCTAAACTGTAAAAAACAATCGTAAAGAAATATTAATAGAATAATTCTCAACATACCAATTAAAGTGGAAATCTGCAGGTGCAAAGTGTCTCTGGCATGACTGAATCATACGGTTCCCATGTAGCAGCATTAAACCAATGATAAGGCAAGGGACCTTTGGTTTGTAAAGAGTGCTGTGGAGAGGCTCCACTTCCTGAGACTAGAAAGTTATTAAGAATCATAAACACTACGGAGATAAGAGTAGCTCAAAAAACAGTTTACAAATAAAATTACATATAAAACGTGCCTAATTAAATATTAGCTATATACACTACCGTGGCCTTTAAGATTTTTTAATGTTTTTGAAAAAAGTCTCACCAAGGCTGTTTGTTTGATCATAGATGCATTAAAAACAGCAATATTGTGATATTTTATTGCAATTTAAATAACTGTTTTCTGTTTATTTAAAATATAATTTATTCTGTGATGACAAAGCTGAATTTTCACAAGATTATACAGAAATCATTCTAATATCCTAATTTGGTTCTTAAGGAGCAATACTTCTCATGAATGGTGAAAACGGTTGTGCTGCTAAGATTTTTTTCAAGATTCTTTGATGAATAGAAAGTTCACAAAGATAAGCATTTATATGAAATAGACATCTTCTGTAACATTATAAATGATTTACTGTCACTAAACACTACACATAATTAGAGTTATTAGAGTATATAACTTAGTTATTCATTTCCCTTCTATTCTGTATGTGTGAATTTTATCTATCACAGCCTGCAGGTCTTTTCTTGTTCCTTCTGAAGGTATTATAAGTACACCATAAACACTCCACTAGCCAAGAGCACAACATCTCTAGACTGTATTTTCAGTTTTTATGTATGTTTGTGTGTATTTCTAAGGCTCAAGTGCATGTGTGTGACTGACTCTCCCTGTTGTAGGAGCTCTAAGTGAAATTTGCTGAGGTGAGAGGGCCACTCTACACCACAGAGTAGATAAATTCAGCGAGAGATCAGTGTGGATCTGTTACAGGCTAAAAGTGGAAAGTAGTGTGGAGTTACACATTAAGTGTGCTGCTGCTCAAAACACAATGGCACAATAACAAAGAAAGTAAAACAATTGGTACCTGCCGTCAGTGACTTCTGTTGTTCTGGTGCGAATTCCTCAAGTTATTACCGTTCCAGAGTTTACTGCTTTACCAGCATATATGACTGGATGATTTTATGATTTCTCGTATTTTGTCTCGTCATTTCCCTCTCAAAGCCCTGTCCAAGTCACAGTCTGTTCCCAGCTGCTACTACTCCATTTCTCTGGCCCACAATGCAGTGCTGCAGGCGTCCTCAGTCACTGAGGCATATGATTTGAGTGGACACCACTCAGCCAGAGAAACAGCCCTCGATGTGTCTCCCTTGTACTCCTCCATACTACAACCACTATACACTCAAACACGGCCTTCCTACTCCTATGAGTGTCAGTACTGCTAAATAAATTCACTCAGACCTGACTGTTCCTCTCACTTCTTCACAAAACCTAAAACACGAGTCCGTTCCACTTGACAGCATACGAATACTCAACCTTGCTCCTCACACTCTTGTCATACAATGATTCTCACTAGCGCAGCAAAGCCAGTAACTTGTTTTTTTTGTCCCACCTGAACCTGATTGTTCCCCTCACACTCCAATGATTAATTGATATATTTATCATAAGTAACAACATAATTGGCACTGTTCCTTTTGTCAGCAGTGTACCTGATTGCCAAACATAGGTATATATCCATAACAACATAAAGAAACAAGCTCAAACTAAAGCATGCCATAGTGAGGAAGAATGAAATAAGTCACACGTGAGACATATTAATGTTAATAAGTTAAACGTGGCTATAAAGTTTGAGGGCACAAGGTTCACTCGAAAAGGTGTGTAAACCCTGGACAACAACACATGATTAAGTCATATTTAAAGGAATAATTCGCACAGAAATGAAAATTATTTACTCATGCTCATGCCATTTCAAATCTGTATGACTCTCATTTTTCCCAGGAACAAAAAAGAGAAATTTTGGAGAATGCAATGGTCACTCTGCTTATTGCAATTACAATGAATAAGGACTGGGGACAAAAGGTGTGTGAAAGCACCATAAAAGTGGTTAATGTGACATCTGAAGCCAACAGATCAAAGTTTAAGTTGAAAAATTTTGCCATCCAACTCTTATTGCATCATAAGTGAATTATGAAAAAAGCTCTAGTCCAAATCTAGCTTAAGTTTTGAAATATATCGCACAAGTCACATGAACCACTTTTGTGGAGGTTTTGCATCCTTTTTGAAGCTTGAAATCTCTTGTCCTCCCATCCTCATTCATTGTAATGGCATGGAAAACTTATAAATCTATACAATTTCTCCTTTTGTGTTCCACAGAAGAAACAAAAGTCGGTAACACTTTATTTTAAGGTGTCCTACTATTATAATAACAATAAATTATGCATAATTACAAGCAAGTAACCCTAAGCCAAACATATAGTAAGTACATACAGTTAATTAATATTACTCAGTACTTAAATGTATAATTACACTGTAACAAGGACACCTTAAAATAAAGTGTAACCAAAAAGGCATATAGGTTCTTAAAGAAACACGGGTGAGTAAATATCAGCTTAATTGTAATTTTTGAGTGAGCTATTTCTTTAAAGACACACAGGCACACGCACGCAGACACAGCACACAATTCTTTTGTTTTTGTGACTCTTTTTGAAACACCACAGTTCTTAAAGAGACAGTGCTGATGTCATGAGGCATTAAGTCACTGTCACTTTAAGAGCAGGCCGTCTGCAAAGATCCTCACTCTGTTTTTGTTTACCTGGGCCTTCAGATACTGTTACCTCTACCCGCGCGTCAAGCTTAGCCTCCTTAGTGTCCGTCGCCATGGTTACGACAGGCTTTGTCTGCAGCAAGGGTAGAGGGGGGATAAGCGTGAACACAGAGGCATTTTCCTCATTGATGTGTTTGTGTGTGCAAGTCTGAAAAGAAAATGGAAGGAGAAGGTGACAATAATAGGAGATAGGAAGGCTTACAGAGATCATGGGACACTTGTATTGCTTTTCCTTTTTTTTTTCCTTCTGGGCTCTTCTGGGCCCTTTTTTTCAAATGCTTGATCTCTATTTTTATTATCATCATAGTCTGTTTGTGCTTGTACACAGTCTGCTTTTAGTCCTGGGTTCATTTCTTGCCATTGCTTGTTTGTGAATAACAGGACCATCTCTTTGTCTTTTCTCAGTGGGAATTTGCTAAGAATTGAAGAATGAAATTCCTCGTCTTGCAGACCTATCACAACCTAAGGGGACTGTAAACTTTACTACACATGAGTCTGGATACACAGTCAAACCCAAAATTATTCAGACACCAGATATAATTTTTGATATTTTTTTTCACGAGTGACTGCAGGACACTATAGTTCATTTATGTAAGTGAGGATAGCAAAATAAAGTAAACTGTGACATATTATACCCAAAAATTCTTCATACAGTGAACTACCAGTAAAATAAACTTTGATTTGACACTTTGACCTGACCATGTTTTGTTCCATACCTTTCTTTCAAAGTTATCTGACATTATCAAGATGAATTTGTTCTGACACTGTTAAACTCTGAGTCCTTGTCGTATTTTATTACCATTTTCTAAACTATAGGAAATAAACTGTGATAATGTGAGAAATGTTGAAGGTGTCTGAATACATTTTGGTTTGACTATATGCACAGTTATATTCCTTTTTGGTTATAATTTAATAATGTACTGCTGCTATGGTCGATAAAAATGCACACAAACATCTTGTTTTCTTTGTTAACTGACTGCTCTTATATAGTTGTGTTATGTAGTGTCCATAGTGAAAAATAAATACAAATACATTTACATATTTATGTACTTCATAAAAATACAATTGTACTTTTAGTATGCTAAACTGGTATACTTAAAATCTGCTAAATTGGAACAACTAATTTTGTACTTAATGCATTTGAATTGTGCTGAAGTAGTGCTTAAGTCCAACTAAAGATATACTGAAGTATATTTGATTGTGCTGAAGAGAACTATTGCAAATATACTTCAGGTACACTTTAAATATTTAGCATTTAAAGACTGATATATTCAAAGATCATATAATCCTCATCAATATTGACTTTGAAACACATTTTAGGCTTAATATTAAGAAATGTGCATTGTGCAGTAGCAATACTCCAAATAAACTTGAATCAAGTCTTGAGTGATATGTCAGTAAATATGTTGATAGATTTGAATTATGTGAAATATCAAATAAATGTATTTTAAACATATTTCTTTTTTTTTCTAGGGGTGTCATATCTATCTATAATGCCTACAACTATTGCAACTTAAATATTCAATGTCCATTTTATTAATTTGTTTAGTAGACCTATAAATGGGCTATTATACAATCATCTGGTTATTATTGCAAAATAAATCCCTTCAGGATAACAAGATGCTAAAAACCCTGTTGTGATTTGTTTTTTGTGATAATGATCAGCTGACTGTATGAACAATGTGTGAACAATACTTCTAATTTATTTACAATTCTCTATATACAGAAAAACAACTTATTGTCTTTTTACACTTTTTAAAAGTAAAACTAAAACTTTATATAAAATGTAAATATTAGATGAAAATGTAAAAAATGAAAATTGAAGTGTTGGCAATTTACTAAAATAAGATAGATAGATAGATAGATAGATAGATAGATAGATAGATAGATAGATAGTGGAAGGATTTTGTGCTGAAATTGCATGTAAATGTGGCACACTTTAGTTTTTTTTTTTTTGGTGAAGCGTGTATATGGACATACATGCTAGCTAGTGTCTGTGTGTGGGTGTTTGTATATTAGTGTGTATCTACAAAGTATTGTCTGTGAAGAGCATCACAGCTGTTTGTAGTGTGCACTCTACTTCCATATAGGTACAGCAGAGTGCATTATCACATCAGATATGTGCTTGCTCAGCAGTCGCAATTAATGGTTAAGAAGCATTTTTTCTACCATCTTATGTTAATGGAACCCCATATAAGGTACTGAAAAACAGCATATTAAAAAAATTGAATTGTTTTGTTAACAGATTACCACAGAATCCATTCAAATTCTCATGCATAATATCATGTTGATTAGTCAGTCTTAATTAAGCACTAAAGTTCCCCAAATGAGGTTTTATTGTTCCATATTGCTGCTGGGATTCTTACATGCGTTCAGTCAGAATGCCAGGACAGAAAATGCCAAGATTTAAAATGTCGTTGGTTATCAAAACACATTGCCTCAAAACCTACATTCCTTTTGGCAGACATAAACCTTTTGGCAGCACAGTGTTGCACTAACTGTTAAACACAGCAAACTGTAAATGATTACAGTCTTACATCATACTTATGTGCAATTGTGTTGTTTCTCTTTGTATGAGAAGACAGTGTCCTCTAACGGCTCACAGGGTCATCCTGAAAGTCTCTCTGTCTGAACAGTCTCAGCTGTGACAAAAAAAAGCTTGTCTGTTTTTGATTCTAGTCCAGATGTGTTTGTGTACATGCATCTGCGACACAAGTGTGCACGTGGTCAAAACTGTGTGTGTGTTTGACGTGTTTTTGTTCAAGTGCACATATTAGCAAATGATCTTGCTTGTGCTGCGTGCATAATAGAAGCTCCAGACAAAATAATGATGGCAAAAGCACAAGTCGCAGCCACACGCACTGCAGCAGGACATTGAAAATACTTCAGACAAACAGAAAAGGCACCAGCAGAGCTACAGTAAGTTAGCTGCTAAGTTATCTCTAGCTGCTACAACATTAATTTAAACCACTGCTGATGTTTATTGGTACAGACTTATCTCACTACTAGGCTATATCACCAAGAGCAGCTCTAACCATCATTACAGACATTTCTAGCCCAGATCTGCCTCTGTTTGACCAAACCAGTGGGCTATAAAATGTAAGTGGATTCCTGGAATGGTGCCCCTGTAACTCCTGAACCTAAAAGCTATGTGAGTCATTATTATAAGTCATAATAGATGCCATAATGACCCTCATAAATGGATTGAAAAACCAAGATGACACACCCATTGAGTATTCTTAATATTACTGCAAATAAAACCTGGAAAGATGAGGGAGCGCACAGTGATCTGCTGCAGCGGCTAATAGCCAAAGTTAGTGACTAAGGCTACATACAATACTGTTCAAATGTTTGGGGTCAATAGAACAAATTAATATTGTTATTTAACAAGGATGCATTAAATTGATCGAAAGTGACAGTAAATTAGCACCAAATCAGCAATTAGAATGATTTCTGAAGCATCATGTGACACTGAATACTGAGTAACAGCTGCTGAAATTTCAGTTTTGCCATCACAGGAATAAATTACATTTTAAAATATATTCAAATAGGAAAAAAAAAAGTTATTTTAAATTGTAAAAAAGAAAAAAAAAGATTTATTTTTAATCTGTATTTCAGATCATATAAATGCAGGCTTGGTGAGAAATTTCATGTTTGGAAAGCGATTTCTTTAAAAAAAAAAAAAACTCAAGTATTTGAACAGTAGTGTAAATGAACTGTTTTTGACATAGTCTTGTGAAGGAAACCTTGACTGAATGGCAGACTTTTCAGATACTGTCTTAGAAGAATTAGCATTGATTAACCAATCTTTCCACAAAAGAGGCACAGAGCATTTGAAGCAGAATATACAATGTTTGTAATGTGGCCTACAAGCAACATAAATGCATTTACACAGGAATCACAATTTTACAAAATTGTTCATGGCCAATTTTTAGCATAATGTTGCCTTCTGTGTTGATTCTCATGCACAGCTAATAGAAAACAACATGTGTGGTTATTGCTATGACAACAGCAACATGTGGCGTATAGCATTTTATCTACACAGAACTAAAGGCTCAGCAGAGCTGCATCAGATACTAAAGGATGAAGGTCAGAGCGGGCATATTTAAATAAAGACGGGCTATGTCACCGTGATTCTAGCCTAAATACACAACAGGGCTCGGAGCTGTCAGTGATGCCTGCACATTAAGCAAATCACATGTAATGCATTAAGTACCAAGGGTGAAATGCTCTTGTTTTGCACAAAGGGCCGTATATTATTATGACAGCAAGCTAGCTTCACTCGTACAATGGGACGGCTTGAAGGAACAGCTAGAAATCACTGAAGCAAAATGGGATGGCTGACTGCACAGCGTATAGCAAAGCTTGTCTAGCTGCCTATGCTTACCGAGCACAAAAGCACACTTTTACCGAGTTCAGCCGCGCAGCTGGAAAGAGCTGCACACCACTGAAGGAAAACCTTAGGGAACATGGATTCAACCTTCTGCACCTTGATTTACAAAGCTCTGTTGCTGCTCCTTGGTGCTTTAGGGAAAAATATAACAAAACCATTGAATCACAGCTTATAGAACTCTATTAAAATAGTATTAATAACATGCCATATCTTAAAAGTCTTTATTGAAGTATGAAGGCTTATGAATCTAATTGTGTTGGTTCTGGATGAATGACGGTTATGGAGATCAGATGAACACAGATCTTTCATCAATAGCCCATAAGACCTCATTGGATGTCAGGGTTGCCTTTCAAAGCTTCAGCATTATGAACCAGGCAATTCTGATCCAAACATTACTCTTATGAACTGAACCCTGTGTAACTTGCAGTAATATAAATAGGAACTGGGGCTAGTTGTCACACTTTTTACTTAAGTGTCGGTTGATTTGAACAATATTGCAGGAAAAAAACATATTGCCACACTTTGTGGGTTAAATTGTCTCAATGGGAAAGTCTCAACAAAATATACAAGTAAAATATTTTTGTCAACAAAAAACTGAAAATATCAAATTATATTACATTATAAAATGCGAAACATGTCACATCTTGACTCAACATATCATTTCTGAAAACTGTATAAAAATGTCTAGAACAGTTCAACTTGGTTAAAATCAATAGTTGACTTTTTTCTGAATTGTTGTTTATTCTGTGCACTTTTTAGTTTACAAAAAATGCTAATATTAACATTTTTGTTTGGAGGACACAATTTATAAACATTGTTCTTTTTTTAAGATTCAAGAGTTTGAGTCCGACACAAACAGATGTTAACAAACAAGCTTTAGTACAAATTGTAAAAACCTAGTTAGTGAGATATACAATATGGCCATTGTGACAACTTCCCCATGTGACAACGAGTCTCAGTCTCCCTTATAATATAACATATATATTAAATATATAATATATATGGCAAATAATTATTTTAAACACTATTTTAATACTACATCACTAGACTTCTGATCTGCCAAATAGACATTTCATGCAACTACTTTGACTCCGTACTCAGTCTGCAGTCACAGACATGAGCAAGCTCTTTAGTCGGCCTTTGTCTCTTTTCCTAAGTCATTTATCTGGGATTGAAAAAAAAACTGTGCAGAAGGTTGGTTGTGTGAATTTGCAAGGTGCTAGTCTAGGCTTTTTTGAAAAACGATGATTCTGTAATGCATAAAGGTAGAATTTCCTTTTGGTCTAAATTATTAGTAATAAAATGATTTATTATTTATATACTGTTCAGACATAGGTTCAGTAATGTTTTTTAATATTTTTTTAAAGAAGTCTCATCAAGGTGGCATTTATTAAATCAAAACCACAGTAATATTGGGAAACATTATTACAATTCAAAACTATTTTAATATGAATGTAATTTATTCCTGTGATAGGAAAGCTGAATTACTCCAGTCTTCAGTGTCACACAATCCTTCATAAATCATTCTAATATGATGGTTTGGTTTGATTATTAATAATGTTGAAAACAGTTGTGTTGCTTACATGTGATAAAATTTTTGAAGATTCTTTGGTAAACAGCAAAAGAACAGCATTTATTTGAAATCTTTCAACATTCTAAATGTCTTTACTGTCACTTTGATCAATATAATGCTTCCTTGCTGAAAAAAAAATATTTCCTTCAAAAAATAAACAAAATCTTACAGACCCCAAACTTTTAAATAGCATATATAAAGCTAAAAGGAACAAATATACATACACACACACATATATATATATATATATATATATATATATATATATATATGTATACACATATACACACACACACATATATATATATATATATATACACACATACTTTTATATATATAATATCAGGTCTGAAACAAAAGAAGGAAAAATTCAGGGCAAGATTTATAGGGTAATCATGCGGTGGTTTACATGTGTATCTACACACACAAATGGTGCATTTCATGATATTAGCCACTAACTATATAAAACTGTATACAAAAAAATAAATTATACACAAAAAGCTTAATTTAATACACATGTATGATATTTTACATCAATATAAACAAACAAAAAGCTACTGGCCCTTGGTTCTAATACACTATTATCATTGAATGTGCATACATTTATTTTCATTACAATGCATACAATAAGAAAGTCACAATGAGCCTTTGAGGATGTGGGGCTGGTGAGAGATAATGGCAGTTTCATGAACAGAGGCCTATTGTGTTTAACACTATCATGCCACATGCATTACGCAAAAAAAAAACCAAAAAAAAAAACGCTTTATCACATATACGGTCGAAGGTGTACGCAAGAATAAAGGCTTACCTGGTTGTCGATTTATCTGGGTAAGAGGCTAGTATGTATGCGTGTATGAATGTGTGGCTGTTCCACTTGCCTGCTGTTACTGTGGAGCTACGCTATTACCTAGAGTCAGGTGTCACATTGCACAGGTGCACAGAGAACTCAAGAATGCTTATAGCCATCTGTGTTGTAGTGCGGACATGAGGATGAATATATCTCTGATGAATGGTGAATTCACAAATGATGAATTCACAAACATCTCCATTATTGAATACAGTGTGAAAAATGATGTTATGCATATTCATACCACCATAAAACTCACACAATATATGTTTTTGTGTATTCATCGTGGGATTTTTGTTTGCATGATGTCCTATGTGAGAGCTTTGTGGCCTATTCTCGGGATGTGTTTACACATGTGACTGAAAACAATCCTAGAATGTGTTTGAGAGAGGAGAAAGTGGGTGATGATGGTGAGGTAGTGTGCTGGTTCATACTGCTGTCTCTGTTGCTGCTCACAGAATGCCACTTTGTTCATTGGCCAGTTTACCAGGGGCAGGAAGAACAGACATGCATTGATCATTTCAAACTGCCCAACACACACAAAGACTGCGACTGTAAGCTTGTTTGTCAGCGTATGTGAGGATGCGTGTGTGTATTGTGTTAAAACAATTTCAAAGAACAAGGGCCTCCATTAACTGAATAAAGACGTGTGGCGATCAATAATTGCAGAAACTGCTACCTGTCTCCAGTGTCACAAATCAACTGTATTATTAAGGAGCAATTTGAAGTAGACATACTTATTTTCTGACCATATAAAACATGGCACATCATGCATTTCAGTTGAATCTATTACTTAACAATCTCAATCAGAACATGAATGGCTGTTACTTATAAAGATTAATTCATATGAAATACAAATTAGCTGTAAATGCACATTATTACATTGTAGTAATATATAAAAAAGTAGTATACATTTTAGTTTAGTTGGAATGATGAATGGTCCCAGTTTTTATTACTTGTCTTTACTATGTACTGTCAAAAAAAAATCCAGTGCCAGGTAGAATGTACTTACTGAGTTCTTGCTGTATATTACACTTTTGCTGCTATTAAAGGGTTAGTTCACCCAAAAATTTTAATTCTGTCATTAATTACTCACCCTCATGTTGTTCCAAACCCATAAGACCTTTGTTCATCTTGGGAACACAAATTAAGATATTTTTGATGAAATCTGAGAGCTTTCTGACCCTGCATAGACAGCAACGCAACTGTCACGTTCAATGCCCAGAAAGGTAAGGACATAGTAAAAATAGTCCATGTGACATCAGTGATTGAACTTTAATTTTATGAAGCTACAAGAATACGTTTTGTGTGCAAAGAAAACAACAATTTCTTCTCTTCTGTGTCAGTCTTCGATGCGCGTTCACAAGAGTAACATTTTTGGGTGGACTATCCCTTTAAGGTGGGATACCGGTATGGTTTGTATGCGTGTGGTGCTGCTGACACAGAACACGTATGTTATTTACGTTCAGATAGGGCTGCTCGATTATGACAAAAATCATAATCACGATTATTTTGGTCAATATTGTAATCACGATTATTTAAAACGATTATTAGTTAGATAGTGGGGGGTTAGATAGTTAGATTAGTTAGATTGAAGATAGTGATATATATATCAAATAAATATTTTCTGTAAATAAGGTTGCTATGACATCTACATTTTAGAGACCAGTGAAATGTCACAATTCTCAATATCACAGCAGAATACTAGAGTAACTAATATTAATTAAAAAAAGGTCCTAAAAATAATTGAAAATAATTAAACTGCCAGTAATAAAAAAGCAAGGAATACAATGTCAGTAATAAAAAAGCAAAAAAAAAAAAAAACAATAGAAAAAAAAGATACAAATGAAACAAACTGTGCTTTAAGTTTAAGTCTAAAGTATTCAGTTAACAGCCTACTACTAGAGAAAATGAATAACCTAAATAAAAATAAAATAAAACAGCATAGTCTTCACTGTAAGAATTAAACTTCCTTTGTTACTTATTAAAGCTACAAATGTCCTTCAGTAAAGAGTGGTAGGATTTTGTCTTTGTCTTTTGTTGTTTGATTAATATTAAGCACACAGTTGCAGCAGGAATATAGTCCGCTGTCACTTTAAGAGCCGCACGGATCCAATTTACTGTTACACACGTATTTTCACTCTTACGTTCATTTATTACATAAACCCTCCTCGGTTATGTGAATAATCACTAAGCGACACATTTTTGCACGTATTTGACCGTTTAGGCGCTAAAAGATGACTTTACATATCCGTGTGTCTCTGAGCGCATACACAGTAATCCTCCTGAGGAAGCGCAAGTTCTCTTTCACGCTTTTAAAAACATGACTAAATCTAATCAAATTAAATAAATCAAGCACGTCCCGTTTTGCAAAAGTCTCGTTACATGATTTTACTGATTAGCACGCGAAATTGGGCTTTCATGGAGGAACGAAAGTGCACCGCTGGAAAGGGGGCGGAATGGGGCGTAATAATCGTTTAATCTCGATTACTGTGTTTTCATAATCGTTGGAGGCCTAAATCGAAATCGAAACTGAATTTCGATTAATTGCACAGCCCTACGTTCAGATCATAGCACGTGTATGCGTCGTGATACTCTCCAAAATTGCGCGGATTATTTTAACAATCTCCTTACTACATTTCTGTGCCTTGATCGTAGTAGTATCCTTGCTGTCTAGGGGAGGGTCAGAGAGCTCTCGGATTTCATCAAAAATATCTTAATTTGTGTTCCGAAGATGAACGAAGAGCTTACAGGTTTGAAACGACATGAGGGTGAGTAATTAACTACAGAACTATCCCTTGGTGAACTATCCCTTTAATTTCACATCTTGGCTGCCCATCATGTTGCACCCAGTCAAAATACACCATTCAATATTACCTATGTCCCTTGTTACTGGAAAGTAATTAGAGATCTTATAGGATAATATGCCATCTAAAAGGACAAGAACACTTAGCAGTTAGCATGAACGATTACACCTGTCATTTCTAATGTCCTCAGCACTACTGACAGGCATGTTAACACTGACAGGAGTGTTAACATGATGAACTATATTTACTAATAGACTACGAACATGCAATGCTGATTTTAAGCTGATGTGTGCAGTTTTCTTGATCTTAAAATCATTTCTCCGGTCTCAGTTTAATGTAGAGAGACATCTGTTAGTAAACCACTTGCAAACTAGTCTACTAGACAAACCTTCTGAGTCTATCATGTCAGCATGTGGCTCAACCAATGGTGTGAGTTTGGAGCGGGAGTACTTGTTTGAACAATGATAGACGGGGCCAGGCCAAAATGTGTAGTATTTATTTGGAAACAGTCATTATTGCATCAGTAGTGTGGGAATTGTACACTGCAGCTTCAACAATGCTATTTTCAATTGTTCATTTTCGGTTCTAAAACTAAGTTCATTATCTTGATGGTGTTTCGAGATTCAGAATCGCCTGCACTGGAAAGCTGAGTCTTTCCTGTGTTAAACTTCAGAGAGTGTAGAGACTCACTCTGGCAGTGAATATCGGCGTTTAATAAAAACTCCCACAGAACAGACACAGAAGGGAATCATAGAGGAATCAGATTCAATCTAAAAACTTTACCTTTCAAGATCTGTTGAAGAACAGGCCAAGACCAGCAGCCCACTCCAATAAAACACATGGCCTCCAGTGATCTCTAACTATAGAATATGAATCCACAGAGAACAACTTTATGATCTTGGTTTTAATTGTTATGTTGGAATTGTGATTTCCAGTCAGTCGTTAAACATTTCTCAACTTGCCAGTGTGGGCACCTAAAAATAACAAATGCAGATTCTGCCATGAGTAACTGTGATTTTTTTCTCTATCTATCTATCTATCTATCTATCTATCTATCTATCCTAACTTATTAATCAACCTATTAGCACCATAACTAAGGTGCTAAATGTAAACACTGAAAGACGTGACACATTGGTGGTATTTAAGCAAGTATTTAATTAATATAATTTCTCAGCTTTATGTCTTGCTACATTTAGAAAATGAAAAGAATCTGTCAATCCTGCCATTCAGTAAGAGAAAATAATTAAAAATTAAATACTGACAAAACTACATTTTGTGTTTTTGTAGTGTTTCCACCATGCTTTTTAACTAGCAACATGCCCATGGTCAACCAGCTGCATGAGAAATCACTCATTTTGATGATAAAGAGCCTATGTGTACAAGATCAGCACCAAACTAGCACTAACTAGACCGGACCAGCAAATTCAAATTCTTGCCACTGCTTTGTCATTGTATAGGAGGTCAAAGTTTTGTGTATTCAAGGACCGACCTGTGTTCTGGTAAGATATTTTCTGTACAACATGACTTTGTGGTTTGGGTGAAATTAGAGATGCTTTATTGTTGAAATTATTGCTGTGGAGCAGCAGCTTTTGTATGATAGTGCACTGTTAGCAGATACAGAACTAAAGCTAAAACGTCTTACTTACAGCATACAGTGTTGCTGATTAAAATGAGAGGAGGAACTGGGTTGAACCAGGTAATGTAATTACAGCGCGTTCCCTGACAGACACACATTCCCTAACTGTGTCCTGTCGCAGTACCTCTATCAAACACACACATACATGCAGTCCCTCTGTTTTTATTCAGAACAAACAAAAACAGAAAGCATCTGCATGTCAGAATATTGCAATCCATTAGAATCTGACAAATCTGGCCTTTGTTTTGTCAGTCTGTCTTTCTAACCCCTCCATTCTTGTGTCTAGATCTTAAAATCTCCCTCTTTTTGTAAAGAAATTTGTGCAGTGTCATTGTTAACAGTGGTCTGTACTGATTGTGTTCAGCTACTTGAGACTTATATCAATAGTTTTGTGTGTGCATGTCTCTTGCACCTCCACACAAGTCTTAGGGTGTGTTTACCCTTGGCAGGTTTGGTTCGATTAAAATGAACAGGAGTGATTACTCTGTTAGTGTGGTTCATCTGAATAAGTGTGAACACTGCCATCTGAACCTTGGTGCGCAATAAACACGCCAACCAAGACCCACCTTTTTTCAAGGGGTCTCATTCCACTTCCAAACAAACTCTGGTGCGGTTCAACTGATATATGAACTCAACATGGATCAAAGATATTTAAATTAACCCGAAAACAAGAAATGATGTCACAAGATGCAACCCTAAAAAGGATAAAATGCTCAAGCATACCTGTTTCTTCACAGGAATTACCATTACAGTTCTGTACAGGCATTGGAACAGCCATCTCCTTGCAGCAACTCTGAGTGCAACGGAGGAATTCCTGGAGCTGTTTGTGCTCTTTGAGTTATAAGCCGGAAAAAATACCACCATATGTACACAGATACATAAGTGCATTTAGTCCAGCACACAACATTGTTTTGAATGTTCAGTAAGTTCACAAAATATGTCATAAAAACTGTCCAAACAGATTGTGACCATATGTTTATGGCTTTTGTTTTGTATCTTAAGGTTGTGTGTTAAAAATGACAGTGGGAATTCTAAACAAACTAGGACTAAATGTATCATTTTCTATTTTGGTCCAGACCAAAAGAACCAAGAGACCCAAACTACAAGTGTAAACACACCCTTAGTCAAAGCAACATTCCTTCAGATGAATTATTAATTGATAATTCATTATTAATTCTGAAATTACTCAGATAGATCTGAGGATGTAATGCAAAAACTTAACAATATAAAACTATAAGCATGTTAAATATGCAATAACTCTGAAGCTTTCAAACTCAACTGCATGCAAAACACTTGCCCCGACTAATTGACTGACCTATATGTCAGCAATAGTGTGTTCTAGTGTCTAGGCAACATTTGCCTGTTTCCATACATGCATTCAATTATATTGCTAAGTGAATATATATATATACTTACTTCATGTGATGTTTCTAAGTGTACATCTCTGCTTATGAAATAACATTTTCTAATGATACCAAAGTGCAGATTGTGTTCCCTTATATCTGAGGATAATGTTACTCTATAAGTGCCTTTTAAGACACTGTTTGACAGTGTCTATCGATGCCCATCTATTTTAATATCTGCAGCCTAAGGCAATATTGAATTCCTCTAGGGATCAATGGACGACTCTATATTAGTATTGTCTATCTGTGTCGTACTACACTAGAGGGCAATGTTATACCACATAATGTTTTGGGGCCAATGTCTGTCACATCCAATCCGTGAGCATACTGAAGTGGGTATAATTAGGTCATATTGTGGTGGAAAATAACATCCTATAAAGTCCAGCATGCTTAAGGCACACCCACTGTTGTCTAAAGATGTGTAACCTTATTCAGATTATGCTGGGGTCGCACCAACAAAAGCACACTCCAGTCAAACACACGAGGCCTTTCCCCTTCACTGGTCAACTTGTATTGACTCAGTACTTTTTATGGATTAATATTAATTGGCCTTTTCATGAATTATTTACGGTGGGAGGAAGCCTAGGGAGCAGTTTCTCTGGTTTCCTCTACTTGAACGCACAAATCTCCAGGGTGAATAAGAGGAACATGCCCCCAAACCGAGGTCAGCAGTGGGAACTTCTGAGGCTGTTTCCTGTCTTAAAAATGGACATTTTTAGCCTTCCAATGGCAGGCCTAAGAATGTAAAATTCAAAGAGGAGTAAGGTAGCTTGTGTGTCTGTATATTTTGTGTATTTAAAGAACATTTCTCCTTGTTTCTTCACACTGTTTTTATGTGCTAATCCAGTGTGTGTTTTAACAATATATTCAATTTTTTAATAAAATATTTTGTCAGATATTTAGATTTTTCAGTGAGAATTCATTCCTTAAATTTAAATTATGATTTAATATCTGCGTTTTCATGAGGCAAAAAATATGTTTTCAGTCAATTTTTGGTTTTTAGCCATTGATAGGAATGCATAATATACTATATTGGTTACTGGCCAGTATTAGAGGGTTCTCTTTAGTCAATATTGGATTTAATTGTACATGCCCATTTCCACTATGTTTTACATTTTACCTTCATCTAACACTCATTGAAAGTTCATTTTAAAAATGCAAATAATTTAATAACATGGTTTAATGTAATCTTTGGCTAATCAGAATGAAATGAATAGCAATTTTTAATCTGGACATTAAAATGCTGTGATTTACTTGTAAATTTTCCATGTTTTATTTGCTTTATTATTCATTTTCATTTTTACAAAATAGTTTAAATACTTCTTAGCTTATCATATTGGCCATAAATTTACCAGTGCATCCCTAATCCTAAAAGCATGTGATTTAACCAATTCAGAGTGAAATTACTTTGATTCAATTTCATTTCCATGCAAGAAAAGATAATTACAGCTAAGACTGCTGAATATCATCATCTGTCTGTACATCTAGGCTACTAAAAATCCATCCATCCATTCATGAGTTATGTGTACAGTGAAAAAAAATCCTAAACTTATATAGTAAGTGTAAGGTTTATGTGTAAGTGTTATTGATGCTATCAACCTCACATCACTGAGCCTTCAACAATATAAGAGCAATGTTAGATATGCAATAAACAACTCATGTATCTACACCACATTAGGGTGTTTATTATATACTTTGGACCTGATAGCACACACAAACAAAGAAACAAAACTGACATTCAATTTACAGTTAGGCATTACATCATCGTTACGTCATGATAAAAGAAGAAAAATCAGGCCAGACACTGTCTATTAAAAATATCTTGGTATTATGAGTATTGACGCCTCGCTTGCTTTAATTAATGACAAAGCGTATCAGTGATGTATATTTGGCTTATTTAAATAGTGACTAGCCATCACGTCCTTTGCAGGAACGGGCAATGCTATCGATGGCATCTTTTGCCACAAAAGCATGCATTGTGGCAGGTATGCATCGTGAGATTAAACGACACTAAAGCTCAGGGCACCATCAATTGCCTGCACCAGTTCCCTTAAGCATATTATGAATGACTGACGTCTCATAATTCAAATAGTCAATGTTTTGCAGACATATCTAAGAAATCCACAGCATCACCTAATCAAAACGACTGTCATTCATAAATAAGCTAATAAAAGGCAACATATGGAGGGGGCAGATTGATGTGATGATGCAGACGTATCGACGGCGTTTTCTACACAATGACAGATCTTATATCATGCACTTCAACGCCAAATGCAGCCTGAGACATTTTCATGCCTCCCCAGCTGCGCGCACATCTGTGAAGAATGGTGGATTTTGGAAGATGGGCTATATGACAAGGTCAGTATCGCCGACAAAGCTATGCAGTTCAAACAAATGTTTGATCATCTCCTACCTCTCCAGCGTGTGTGACGGCACGGCGATCAGTTCCTATGCTTCCTTTATTGTTTCTCGCGGTACTCGGTTATCTTCCATTCAAGTCGCAGCACGCGAGCTGACCTCTTTGTGTATGTGTGTGCGTGTGCGTTTGTGTGTGTGTGTGTGTGTGTGGATGTGTGTTGCTGATGCTGCGAGTGCTCGCCCTCCTCCTCGCGACAGTTCCGTACGCATTCAGTGCGCGCGGAGGCGCTTCTTCTCACCCAGCTGCACGTGAAACAGGAGGGTGTGGCAGAGGCCGTTCACACAAAAACAGAGCGTTCTGCTGTAACATTTCTGTTTCTAAATATACACCCTTTTAATTTAATGAATGCTGCACAAGCCTCTAAATGCAGGCCACAGTCTGAAAGAATTACAGAGATTGAAAGAATTGCCCTCAGTGTTTTTTGCTAATTAAAAAGGCTTTACACATAGGCCTAAATATACAGCACTTTTGAGAAACATATAAATTCACAAGACATAATTCTAAACATATCTGTCCTCTAGACCTGTTCAAACCAAGAACGATAACTAGGCTAACGTTAGTGTAAGTAGGTACACTTTAAATATCTTGCATTTAAAGATAGATGTTATTCAAAGATCATATAATCCTCATCAACGGTGACATTAAAACACATTTTAGGCTTAATACTAAGAAACATGCATCGTGCACAAGTAGTAGGCTACTCTAAATAAAGTTGAATTATAATTTTTTTTATAAGTCAGTAAGCCGAGAGATATGTCAGTAAATCTGCTAATAGATTTTAACTATACTTAATATGAAATAAATGTATTTTAAATATTACTTTTTTAAGATACAAAACAAAACAGATATGCACTTTTTTTCTAAAAGTTCAATAAACTGTTTTAGTATTCCAATAAAAAATTGATTTTCTATTATTTCATATTTATGGGCTTACAGGGATAATTATTATGTACTTTAAACTTGAATTATTGAACCCCTTAATTACATTCTCCGAAACAGCACATTTTTAACCACTTTTATCTGTCTTTTCACACAGGCTCCACTAGATGGCGCAGTTTCAAAGACTCCAGTTTAATGGGAATGAGCAAGACTGGTCTTCCCTTCTTCTGAGAGGGGTCTGGCTGCAGACCGTGGGCAAGTGGAGCTCCACTCTCGAACAGGAAGTACGTCACCTCCACTCAGTGTTGCCAAGTCCGCGGTTTTCCCTCGGAATTGGGCTACTTAAAATAAGTTTCCGCGGGTTGTTTTTCATGTCCACGGGTTGAAGCGAACCCAATAACGTGATATTTAGCCCCTGCAATGCGAATTTTACC
>JAFVLL020031893.1:0-54221 GCA_021397915.2 Tor tambroides
ACTATACTCTCATTCCGGCGTAATAATCAAGGAACTTTGCTGCCGCACCATGGGTGCAGCAGGCGCAATGATATTACGCAGCGCCTGAAAGTAGTCCCCAGCTAGGTAACTAGTTAAGATATAGCTGGGGACTACTTTCAGGCGATAGTACACGAAGTAACTACAGAAGAGTCAAGTTTTAAATAGGAAAGATATAGAAACTCTTTGGTCATTTTTGAGCGAGATGCTAACGGTCTAATCAGATTCAATGATCTATGCTAAGCTACGCTAAAAGTTCTACCGCCAGACCCGGAGATCGGCTGAATGGATTCGAAAATGGTAAAACTCAACTGTTTAACTCTTGGGGAGTTGGAAAATGAGCCTATTTTCAAAAAAAGTGGAGCGTTCCTTTAATGTACATATTGCGGTGGTTCAGAATTCAAATGTCTGGGAAGTGTCGCTAAAACATTAATGCTCCATCATGTTGAAAAATAAAATTTCCCCTACACCAAACCAACTCTAAACTTGCCTGATAGTGTTAATGAATGCAAAAATGATATAACAACGTGTTCGCTGATGCAACCATGCAATTTTAACTTTCTTATAAGCGGGTTTGAGCTGTTCTGTTGAACTGTAGTTTCATCACAGTGCTGTATTGCCTGAGCTACCATACAAGCATACTGAGTTAGAAAACCCATACATATGAAGCTGTACATGTCATGCTAATGTTCCAAAGTATCAGTTTTCTTTCAAGTATCTAACAACATGTTAAAATCATACTTGTTTTGAAGTCATAAAATAATATTATGTAAGGAATTGTGTGAAAATTAGGCTTTATTAATTGAAACTCTGGCCCTATATACTTTATTTCACTGCCTCTAGGGTTCATTTCAATTGGATACTGCAGCAATTCATACGAATACAAGTTTGTTTGTTTTGTGAGTTTTTCAGAAATGTTGGTAGAGGCACGTATTTCCAATGTTTTTTTTGTTTTGTTTTGTTTTTTCGTCTGCAGTCATTGTCTGAAACCATCGAGTCAAGGTTTTACTGGTTATCAAGTATTTTTTTCCCCCTTTGTTTGTCATTCAAAACCATCTCTGTAATCTAACAGACAGTTTTTGCTAGAAATATTTAAATAGCAAATATTTCAGTGTTACAGTAGATATTTTACCAATTACTAATTCTGGAGGGCCCTTAAAAGTGTGACTTTTTCTGCTGCCTTTGATGTCACAACTCAAGATAGTCACCAGTAAAGAGCTTGAGGACTGCGTATGTTCTTGTTGTGCCATGAGCCCATCAGAGCTTTCTCCAGGTATTACAGACCCTCTCCTGGAACATATGTTTGGTGTGCAAATCTTCCAGCTTTGGGTGTTTTTGGAAGAGCCCAGCACTGATTCATCAGCAGCGTAGAGTTGAGAGTAAAATTCAGCGGCTAAATTATGCATGGCAGATGGTTGGGAGATGACAAAACTTTCATTATCCTTCAGGCACAGCTCTGGCTTCTCCTGTCTAATCTTCCATTTTAAATTGAAGAAAAATGTAGCATCACTGTCTCTACTAAGAAATTCAGCTGTTGTTTCTTCTTGTTGCAGGAGTTGTCTAAATAAATGACAAATAAATTATACCCACATTCTATCACGCCAGCATTTTACTCTCGATAACAGACATGTCATTCTCAAAGTTCGGTATAGCGTCAGTTTTATCATTCCTGTAGAATGAGATGACAAAGAAGTCATTGCAGCTTCGGTGACTTTGGCTCATTGCAGTATTCATATAATTGTTTGTTTTGTCATGCTGTTTATATCACATTATTTTATGCTGTGATTATAGGCTGTTTTATGCACCCACACTAGCAAAGGAATGTACTGACATATTTCATAAGATGAAATGTGCAATTCTTGTGACATTCTCTATTTTCTGTATGAGCCTCAATATTTTTCAGATGTTATTGCAGGTTTGAATTGCTCCAAACATTCAAGTAGTTCCGTCCACAGCATTTTATTATATTTATGTGATAAACATATGATAATGATATGACACATTATTAATATTAGTCTACTGTATCATAATTCATTATAAATATTTTATATACATTACTATTTAAATGGTCAGTAGTTTTTCTTTTATTCATAAGCAAATCATCAACAAATAAAAATTCAGCTTTGCCATCATAGAAATAAATTACATTGTATAATATATTTAAAAAAACAATAGAAAATAAAAAGTAATATTTCACAATATTAGTTAACTGTGTTTTGAGCAACTAAATGCAGCCTTAGTGAACATAAGAGAAGTTGTTTTGTTTTTTTTAATCGGCCACAAACTTTTAAATGGAAGAGCAAGTATCATTATAATATTATTTTATAATTGTATGTAGTGCTGTCAAACAATTAATCGCGATTAATCGCATCCAAAATAAAAGTTTTTGTTTACATAATATATGTGTTTGTGTATATTTATTATGTATATATAAATACACACACATACAGCATATATTTGGAAAATATTTACATGTATTTACATGTATATATTTATATTCATATAATTTATATAATATATAAATATATTTAATATATAAACGTTACATATTTTTCTTAAATATATACATTCATGTGTGTGTATTTATATATACATAATAAATATACACAGTGCACACACATATATTATGCAAAGAAAAACTTTTATTTTGGATGTGATTAATCACGATTAATCGTTTGACAGCACTAAAAATGATAAAGAATTTTTGAGCCCTTGAGCCAACACCTAACCATATAAGTCAGATAAATAATAAATCACAATAACTGATTTCAAAAATGACACCAAAGAGCATCATAAAGTGTATGAATTTTTATTCAACAAAATAAATGCTGGCAGACTTGCTGGCAGACTTACTCTCTGTCAGTGGCCACTTTTATCATACTTTTGTCTTAAGTTCTGTATCTGCTTTCAGTGTACTGTATATGTGGGGGAAAAAGCAGTAAGAACAAGTATAAACATTTTTAATCCTAAAAGATTATCTTGGATTGGATCCACTCATGGAATCCTCCAAAATGAGCTGAATACAGCACCAGAGTGACGTTGTGATGTTCCAGGATAAAAGCGGCTAGAGTGACGTTTGTTGCATTGTTTCATCAAGAAAAGCATTAATCTGTTCAGCTGAGTGCATGTCATTGTCAGCTACTTCTGGAAAATCTGACACATCAGATAAACACTCTGGTTTATCGCCGTGACTCACTTGAAGCATCTTTTGTGCCTTGTCTTGTGGAGTCAAAAACAAACACCTGTCTTCCAAAAGACAGAGCGTGTTTCATTGTCAGATTTTTGTATCCTAAGTTTTTTTGACATTTTACAGAATTCCCTTTATAATATTTCTTAGACAGAGATATTAAAGAAAGTATGAACTAAAAAAGTTTATGCTAAAAACACCCACCCAAGCATGGCCCTTTCTGAAGTAAAGAGAGAAACGAGAAAACAGTAGGCCTAAGCATGTTTATATATGACCAAAACAGCAATAGAAAATGAGTGTGAAAGAATTTGTGCATATTGAGCAATTTATGTAACTGTGGCTATTTTCAGAATGGAATATTTCTTACTGTCCACTGCCTGCTATAAAAAAGTATGTGAAACAGTTTGCATTTTGCATGGTTTTGCATTTTGTATTACGTATGTGAAAGTGGGTTCTAAATAGTATATACAAAGTTATTGTATAAATAAAATTGCTATTCAAACACTATCAAGAGTGAATACTTTTGTTCCTGATGAAACAGACTTGTGCTGGAGTGGCGATATTTAGAAGTAAAAAAAAAAAAAAAAGAGAAAGATTGGTTACGAAAGTATGATTGGGATTTTGTTTGTATTCTACAGTTCAATAAACATGAACGACATAATATTGCCAGTTACTTTGTCTGCTTTTTGCTTTGCCAACAAAAATCATTCCAAACAAATTAGCTGAGATTCATTCCTGAATGATTTGTTTTTGAACAAATTGACTGAGTGAATGAGTCACCCGGCTCACTAATAAACAGTCACTTGTTTTGTTACTTAAGTGATTTGTTCCTGAATGAATCACTGTTTTTAAATCGATTGAGAGAATAATTAAATGGCTCACTTGTTTTGTTCCTGAAAGAATTTGTGTGCTAGAACAAATTGTTTGAATGAATGATTTTTTGACTCACTTTCATATAGACAGTCACTTTTCAAGACCTATGCTGGCATAATAATGAAACCTGCAGAAAGAATTGCTGGAAAATCCCCACTAGACTCACTGACACTACAATACAATATAAAACTAACACTAATACTGTTGGAGATCAGAACTAATAATTGTATAACTGTAAATAACACACACACACCGCCCAGTATATATTGTGAAAATCGAGTATAGTGCCATATGTGCGATTTTTGTTCTGGCAGCATATATGTGTATCCGTAACCTTTTTGCTCCCTGAGTGCTCAGCGTCCATCTCTGTTGGCATATAAAACACATGCGCCATATTCAAAACCCCAGTCACATCGTCAGTCCTGTAGTTCTCCAGCTCTCTGACCTCTCCCCTGGGGGGCTGCCTCGCGGGACGGCTCGTAAAAGCCTGCGGATAACTCCTCAGGTGCGCCCTGACCTCCCGCATCATTCACAAAGCTGGAAATACCTCCCCAGAGAGACAGACAGAGAGAGAGAGAGAGAGAGAGAGAGAGAGAGAGAGAGAGAGAGTTGATAGAGGATAACAGATTGAGAGACTGAGCAAGAGGATCGAGACAAGGAGGAATGGAAGTACAGGAATTCATAAAGCATCATGCCATGCTTTCCAGAAAGATACGGGGAGAATTAGAAGAGACAGAGCTGCTGTGATACTGTAAGTCCTGCATGTGATCATGAGCACAGTGGGGTTTTAGGTATTTTAAGGCCAAAGGTGAATTATAAAATGATGTTTTCACAAAATAGTTAAAACAGATTTTAACTCTTTAAATCTGATTGCTTTCATGTATAGGAATACAAATCTAAGTACATTAAATATTTCATTTTTTAATTAATTAAAATAATGCATGTGATGACAAAAAATCAAAGTACATTAACTATATATATATATATATATATATATATATATATAGTATGTTTTGTAATTCTTTAAAGTAATGCATGTAACCATGACTTCAATATTTTTGTGTTTTTAAACCAAACATAAATTTAAAGATTACAGTTTCACAAAATAATTATACTATTAAAACTTATTATATTTAATATAAAAATGATCATGTGATTTTTATGTATTTTGTGCATTTTAGGCCATACATAAATTCAAAATTATGGTTCCATAAAATAATAATACTGATAATTATAATTATAATGATTTATATATTACATTAAATTACATTAAATACATAGTGCATTAAATTAATACATTTTGTAATTAATTAAAACAATGCATGTAATCATGACTAAAAGGGGTTTTCTTGGGCATCACAAAATAGTTATATTAATAAAAAACAAATTACATTTAATTATTTAAAATAATGTATTATTAAAATTATATATAATTAATTAAAATATATTAATAATTATAATATATTTAATAATGATATAACTGTGCTCATGGACATTTTTTGTTGTTGTTGTTCATCTCAATACCGTCAATGATATTTTGACTTAAAACTGCTTGTTCAACCAGCAATGAATGAATGAATGAATGAACGAACGAATGAACGAATGGCTGAACGAATTAATTAATTTTTAGGCTCCCCCAGAATTATATATTATTTACAACATGTATCAATTATGTTATAATTATATAACATACCAGAATTATGATCTACCATGTCTTAAAATGCATATTTATCCATTCAATGTCCCATATTTCCAATCGGTGCTCTGTATACAGGTCAGGTTTTTATCTAGGGCAGCAAGTTTTCACCGTTTGTCTGCGTTCTCCTGTTTATGCCGTTTTCATCCTTTCAGCTTTAGTTCTGAGATCAGCTTTATGGTCTCTACTGCATTCCAAGTCCTAGATCTGCATCGAAGGGCAGCTCACAACATCGCTTTATATGCTGTCAGCCTGACAGTGCTGGGTGAAGGTCTATAGTAGCTCAGACAGATCTTTAAAGAGCCAAGCACACAACAGTGGAAAACAACAGAACGCTGTTAAGTGAAACAGGGCCCTGGATTGTACAGTTCTCTGGGGTTTTTCCCAGCCCCCCTAATTGACTGGCCAACAGTGAATCAGCGAATAGTGTGAAATATCTGACAAGGACTCAATACCAACCGCAGTAAGCTGCCATGACATGAGAGAGTCTCAACTATTCATCGGTAAACAAAGAGAGCTTTCCCTACAATGTGTTTCAAAGCGACAGAAGAATAACATGTCTCTCGATGCATTGGCTGTTATAGGTACAACAGCTCCTCCTTGGAGATCTCCCCATGAGCTGCATATTTAAAAATGAATGCACTCGTCTTTGAGTCGATTAGCATAACTTCCAGCCGTACCTCACTGAACCTGAAAAGACGAGATCTTGGCCTTCAGACTGGGTAGTGCAACTGATATGTTAATTTAACATGTTACATCAGGCAGACCTTCCCCAGTGTGCACTTGCATCAGTGAGATTTTCAGATGGATTGTTTATTGTTGCTTCCTTTAGATTTTGCTTCTTCCTTCCAAGGGTCACATGCAGCTATTGTGCATGCTTGTTTGTTTGTTTATTTATTGTGCCATGAAGACCCATTGTTTATATTTTATTAGTTTAGGGGAAATATTTATATATTTATTTTAGTGCTGTCAAACGATTAATTGCGATTAATCGCATCCAAAATAAAAGTTTTTGTTTACATAATATATGTGTGTGTACTGTGTATATTTATTATGTATATATACATACACTCACATACAGCATATATTTTGGAAATATTTACATGCATATACATTTATATATTTATATTCTTATATTTTATATTATACTGTATATAAATATATTTAATATATAAACATAACATGTTTTTCTTAAATATATACATGCATGTGTTTGTATTTATATATACATAATAAATATACACAGTATACACACATATATTATGTAAACAAAAACTTATTTTGGATGCGATTAATCGCGATTAATCATTTGACAGCACTAATTTATTTATAGAGAAGTGAACATGCTCAGTATTTACAGAGAGATATAGGAAGAATTAGAAGAGACATTTTTTTCAGGTCAAATATACAATAAATTAAAGAATGATGGTTTTACAAAAATATTATACTCTTTAAAATGATACTTTTTTTAACCTACCTACTTAAATAATAAACAAACAAATAAATAAACACAAACAAACAAACAAACAAACAAATAAATAAATAAATAGAATTACATTCATTAAATTAGCTTTTTGGACTTTTGGAATCAATTAAAGTAATGAATACAGAAATAATTTTAACATTTTTAATTAATAATAGTTATTGAATGTATGAATGAACAATGATATTTTGACTTAAAACTGCTATAGTTCAACCAGCAGTTTATCCCATTTAATTCACCAAATTAGGCTGACAAGAATTTCATTGTCTTCAAAACAAGCCTTTATATGTTTGTTATAGCCTATATGTTTTATTTATTTATTTTGATTTTTTGGTTGTCAGAGGCAAGTTGACAGTCTCTATTTCTATATACATATGGTGTCTATATGGAAAAACTACTCAAATAAATAAATATATATATATATATATATATAATTATTATTTTTTAAATTATATAATACCTCACTTGACTGATAATATCATCATAAGTACTATTAGCTTGCCATATGTCAAGCAACACCTATTGAGTGCTGATGTTGTGAACCCAGCTTTCATATGATATCAAAACCTAAGGTAAAATTTCACCATGTGTTGGGTTTTCCTAGATCGCATCACATATACAACTATTAAAGTTTTCCTTTTCAAACTGAGACATACACATAACATCTCTGGCTGAACCAGTCCATGATTATCAGAGAAAGACGACTTTTGCTTTTAGTGAGAACATTAGCTAGCAAGTTGTTCCGCAGGCAGGGACACGCTGTCAATCAAATGCCATGGCCTTTTCAGTGCGGGAGAATAAAACAGCGTGTGAGAGGCGCCACAGATCAATCGCTCTGACAAGATCGCCCTTAATGGCTGTACAGATTACAAATGATTGACACTAGCATAACCACACATCACACTTTAATTACAGGGCCTGAGATGGCATCACATCCTCTGAGAGCCGTCGAAGGACATGTTTCAGTGCATTTACTTGCGTGTCTGATGGAAGTGAATGTGATAGTGGCTGCACTATATGTCTAGACCTATACAACTAATAAAATGGTGCAGAGGTATCAATTATATCAGGAAGTCCAGAGATAATTGATACATTTAAATCCTTATTTTTAATGAAAATTTTTATTTTTAATCCTTCATGAATTGGTGAATCATTTACAGGGCCTGTACATATACATACATATATACCCATACATACATATATATGTATATACATATTTACATATATATGTGTGTGTGTGTGTGTGTGTGTGTGTGTGTGTGTGTACACTGTATGTGTATATATGTGTAGGTGTTAATGTAGGTGTAGGAGCTAATGTAGGTGTTTTGGTAAAATTACATTTCTGCTTTTAAATCTGTCAAAAATTGGCCCCATTCACTTTCATTGTTAGTGCCTCACTGCATTCTGTCATTTGAGCTCACCTTGTATCGAACCAAAAATATCCCTTTAATTGGAATAAACCACATATTGGTGATCAAGACAGCAGCAATCAGTGAGGCACACAGTATTAGTCGCAGTGGCAAAGCTGTGCTTGTGTTAACTAATAAGCAACAGATATAAATAAACTTGAGAAGTTGTTGCATCTGTGAAGTTTTCCAGATATTTTTTTTTCTTCCGTGCTTGCTGTGGAGGATGCAGATGAAAAAGACAGGTGGATGATAACGTACGCCTGTTGAATCTCTGAAGAATGCAGCCACACACCTGCAACTCGATTGCACCCAGAAATAAAAGAGTCACAGCTAGAATTAAAGTTATATTAGGGTTCCCTATGAAGTGCCATTGCTTTATGAAAAAAAAAAATGGCAGGAGACAGATGGAACAACACTTTGGTTGGACTGAGAAACCGTGTGCTTGTGTTTTGAGCTTAGCAGATGGTGCATTGTGGGTAAAATGCAGCAAAAATGAATGGCGTTAGAGGATGTAGCAGAAACATCGATAAACAAGGGGTGTTCTTTAGCGATTTTAAATCAGTGGGGCTCTTTGGGTGTAATGTCTATTTGGAGTGTGTGATTGCTGCACTTGTTAAATTTCATGGCACATCTGCTATTTATTTTGCGTCTGGTTTCCTATTTAAATTGCATCCCTTAAAATCGTTCATGGTTGCTCAGATTCAGGAGAAATTTGCAGTGTGCACGCTACAGCATTAGGCTAATGCAACATTTGTAAGATTTTATGAAGTAATTGCGTGTAATTTAGGGTGGCATGATTGGGGTTTAAAATGCTAAGTTGTATTTTATTAAGAAAAACATGAGTGAAAAATATCAGTTATTCAGCTCATTCATATCCACTGCAGTGAGGCTTATTTTCAAGCGTATTTAAGAAAGGATATATAAGAAAGCATATTTCTGATGAAGATGGGCCACTCTTGCCCTTGCTAGATACTTTTCTGCCTTCCAAGAGTATTTAGAATTCAGATGCCCAGCGGGCACGTTGCTTTTTCATCTGTGCACTGACCTTTTGTTATTATTATTTATTTTTTTATCTGACCAGTTCTCTTAAAGGTGGGAGCTGTCATTTAGCCTTTGTCATCTTGGATAATAACTGCTAGAAAGGTGTGCGTGTTAGGCGGAGAGAGAATGAGAGTGGGGAACATGCTGAGAGGCATACTAAGAAAATCAAAAAAGTAAAGCTAGATGAAATATCTAGACTGGACGTGACTGTTTACAGTGTTTTCTAATGCAATTATGAAATCAGTAAGAAATGCCTTCAGGCTCTAATTGATTCAGTATTGCCTTTTAATAATTAACAGACTTTTTGAAGCAGCTTTGAAAATACTTCTGTAACTAATCTTCTCAAAATCATTATAAACAAAGACAGACTCTAATTTACTCCACGTGAATGTACTCTCATAACTACAGGTGCTGGTCATATAATTAGAATATCATCAAAAAGTTGATTTATTTCACTAATTCCATTCAAAAAGTGAAACTTGTATAATGTATACATTCATTCCACACAGACTGATATATTTCAAGTGTTTATTTCTTTTAATTTTGATGATTATAACTGACAACTAATGAAAACCCCAAATTCAGTATCTCAGAAAATTAGAATATTACTTAAGACCAATACAAAGAAAGGAGTTTTAGAAATCTTGGCCAACTGAAAAGTATGGACATGAAAAGTATGAGCATGTACAGCACTCAATACTTCACATAGCACACAATAGTTCACATTTTGCAACTCTGACTTTTTCATTCAGAATCGTGGTATATAAATTCCCAATTGCAAGTTATAAAGTCAGAATTGCAAGATATAAACATGCAATTCTGACTTTTTTTCTCAGAATTGTGTTATATAAACTCACAATTGCAAGTTATAAAATAAGAATTGCTTTCTGTAGTCAGTGTGAGATATAAAGTTGCAATTCTGACATTTTTTCTTAGAATTAAGAGATATAAACTTGCAACTGTGAACTATAAAGTCAGAATTGCAAGACATGAAGTCGGGATTCTCACAATTTTGAGAAATTCATTTCTCAGAATTGTGAGTTTATATCTTGCAATTCTGAATTTATTACTCATAATTGCGAGTTTATATTTTACAATTCTGAGAAAAAAAAATCAGAATTGCGAAATAAAGTCACAATTACCTTTTTTTTCATTCAGTGTTTTTTTCATTTTCTTCCATAGTAAGGAAACCATAAATTCTACAAACAATTCTCTTTTGGTTTTCATAATTTTTTTTAAAGTTTTAACATAAGAAGAACCACAAGCAAAAATAAAGTTTTACAAAATGTTAGTGGACTTGTTTACCAAGAGGACAAAAGTGTCAGCAAAGAGAATCTTCGATAAATTATGAGATGTGATATGTGACCCTGGACCACAAAACCAGTCTTAAGTGTCAATTTTTTGAAATTGAAATTGAAAATCTGGGATCTGAGGGTGCAAAAAAATAAAAATATTGAGAAAATCGCCTTTAAAGTTGTCCAAATGAAGTTCTTAGCAATGCATATTACTAATCAAAAATTAAGTTTTGATATATTTACAGTAAGAAATGTACAAAATATCTTCATGGAACATGATCTTTACTTAATATCCTAATGATTTTTGGCATAAAAGAAAAATTAATAATTTTGACCCATACAATGTATTTTTGGCTATTGCTACAAATATACCCCAGCGACTTAAGACTGGTTTTGTGGTCCAGGGTCACATATTAGATTAGGCCTGAATATTATGAGTATGTTCGTGTACATTAAATAAACCACTGAGTGGGGGGGGGGGGGGGGGGGTATGTGCCGGCTTAAATGTAGTTGAAACTTTGTCAGAATCGTCACTTTCCTGAAGCCGTAGGGTGTCCGTGACCCGTGGGACCCCTCAAGCCCACAGTGACAGTCTTTTGGTGCTGTATTGCTCACATGCGTCCTATTCAACCTCTGTCACCTCTGCTTTCTCACGCTTCCTGTATTATTCCTGTTTTTGCCTACATTTCTGAACCTGTCATCGCAGTTTGCCATCAAAGACCACACAGGGGCTGTAGACAAGGCTGACATTTACTTGCGCAAACAGGAGCAGCTTGGTGTCGCCACTCTGTACCCACAGTACGTCTGTACAGACGACAAAATGAAGACTCCCTAAGTGTAAAACAAATACCTCTCAATTTGCACACCTTTACAGCAGTATGCAAGTATTTTCCATGGTTTTAAAGGGATAGCTCACCCAAAAATGACAATTCTGTTCTCATTTACTCAACTTCATGAAATTCAAAACCTATATGATTGTATTTTTTTTTTCTTCCTGTGGAAAAGAAGTAGAAGAATGTTGGTAACCAAACTGTTTCTCTTGACTTCCATTATATGGATACAAATACAATTGAAGTCAATGAGAACCGAAACGGCTTGGTTCACTTTTGTGGGGAACTATCCCTTTGCAACTCTGTTTTAATTAATGTTCCACCAAAAACATGTAGATGGATGATATACATATTCAATCAAACAGTGTTACTTAAAAACTCACAAACTCCAGATGATTTAGTCAGCATGACAGTATTGCATTAATGTTGCGTCAATGTTTTGTGAGATTTGCCTCAGTGATTCCTACAGCACTAGAGATGGTATTTTGTATTTTATTTTTTAAGTTTTCTAGCAGTTTTATTTATGATATCGGTTAAAAATGGATAAAAGGGAAAGATTATTCTTCACTAGGAACAGTGACATGCATATACGTCTGGCTTAGCCCACCCAAGCAAATTAAATTTAAAGTTACTGCAGTACTTAAAGGTCACTTCCTTAAGGGATAGTGAGAATCCATTGAAGTGCTTGCTCAGCATCTGGGAACCATCCAGCAGCAAGGTACACACTTCAACCATGAGGAGTCTTTTAAGAAGTGGACTGGAAGGGCTTGTTGCAGCTAAGAAAGCGTTCTTGCAGAAAGCCAGCTAGCTGAAGAGATTACAGTAGCTATGCGAAAGTCCATGAAGCGCAGAGTGACAACCAGTGACAGAAAGTCCTGTAGAGGACAAATCTGAAAATTTCTGATTCACAAAGACAGCAGTATGTCAAAGGAAGAGTTGCTGAGACGCACGCCGATGTCTACAGTCTTGTGTGAAGCTTGTGGCGTATTTCTCTTGGTTTGGAGATGCAGCAGTCATTGGTGAAGTCAGAAATGTGGAATTTCATCATGCCTTACTGTTCCTTGAAAGTGTTTTGTTTTGAGAGAAGTCGCTGATAGCAAAAGCTTCGTTTTTTTGCAACATAAGCTCCAACACTGATGTTATGTTTGTAATTGAACGTTGCCAGCCACTTATTGTCTCATACCAGATATAACTAAAGCTGTGTGTGATTGATTGAATTAGAAAAAAAATAAACCTACACATGTAGGAAACATAGAGGAGAAAATTGTTTCAGTGTTGCTTTCCAAAGTATGTAAAACATTAGGGGTCAGTAAAGACTTATATTATTTTATTTATTTATTTTTAAATAATAAATTTTCAGCATCATTACCCCAGTCTTCAGTGCAACATGATGCTTCAGAAATCATTTTGACGTGCTGATTTTCTGCTCAAGAAACATTTCATATTATTATGAATAATGAAAACAGTTGTGCTGCTTATGTTTTTTTTTTTGTAGAAACCGTGACCTTGACCTCAAATTTTTGCAAGATAGTTTATGTATTACATACATAAATCAGGGTTTCCGGATCTTGAAAAGATCTTAATTTGCCCTTCAACAAATTAAGGCCTTAAAAAGTTTTAAATTCATAAGGAGATGTCATTAAATGTTCCAGTACAAACATCTAAAAATCCCTAAATCAGGAAAAATCGAACAAAATGAAGTAGGGTTGTTTAAAACAAGAACAAAATATCTGTAAGTTGTGAATGAAAACGTGTTTTCCCTTTGAATGAAGTAGATTTTTCCAAACCCATTAGATATTTGTTCTAGTTTTATGTATAAACTCACTTAATTTTCAACAACTTTTGAGAACAAGGCTTGATCAAATTCATGAAACAAGATTCTTATTCTTATTTCATGTCACTTTATTTCTCAAGTAAATGTATCTTGATGTATTTGCACTGGAAAACAAGACAAAATACGGAGGAAGAACATTTTTTGCAGTGTAATCAGAATGTACATTAAAAGTGATTTTCATATTCTGTAAAGTGTTTGGAAGCAGAGCTACTGAAACCTTTAGTTTTTTTTGTTTTTTTTTCTCTCTTCAAAATTTGAAGTATTGATAATGGAGACTGGCGTATTGTTCCATTCAATTTATGCCTTAAATTTTCTTCACTTGTTCTTAAAAATGTCTTCAAACATCTTAAATTTACCTTCATAAATCCTGCAGAAACTTTGCAAATATATAATGTTTTATTTTATTAACATTTTTAAAGTATGCATTATTTGATTTACAAAATAATGTTCATTTATTATGTATCATGTATGAAACTGTGTTCTTGTGTATAGTTCACAATGTGGACACTAGTACAATTCACAAATGCATGAATGCGATCCAGTATGGCTTGCATAGACTGTAAAATTTGAATATCATAGTATAATGCATTTCTAGTTGCCGCTTGCCTCCACAGAAATTGCCGCTCACATTCTCAGCATCTCTTGCAGCGCATCTGCAACAGACAGACACAATGACAACATTAGAGCTGGCACCTTCTCCTCCTGAGTCGTTACCTAGCTACAGTGGTAAAGAGCTGCCATTAGTACTCATGGATGCAAAAGTACAGCCGTTCACAACCAAATGTTACTATGTGACAAGAGACCTGCGGAGGCGGAGGGAAGGGGAACTTGAGTTCAGACCAAGTTTGAAAACAGCCTTTACCACTATGTACTGTAAGTGAAAGAGTGACCAAAGCCTGTACATTTAGTGTGGCGTATCGTCATTTACTAATTGGGCCGTGAAATTAAAAGGCCTTCTGCGTATAAAACTTGTGGTGGTCAGAGAGGCAGAGGAGGATCTATATTTACAAGATTTATCATTATAAAGTATATTGTTGCCAGCCAGCTGTGTGTGATTTTGTCCATCTCCTCGTCTACATTTCCACTCCCTGCTATTCCGCTAATGACCGTAACTCGCCACCAGCTTCATTAATTCGGAATACACCGCATGTGAGTGTTTCACACCGAAACCTATTTGCTGGCTGGCAATAAGCTATGGGGAAAATGGGCAGGTTCATTTTATTCCCTCAGAAGTAGTAGGAGCTGTGGGGAAAGTGTTATTTATGTAACTGGAACACAATCTGGCCTTTATTATGTTTTCATCACCTTTTACTACAAATGATTTTGGTGCTGAGATTTCCAACAAACACCTAGCTGTTGGATGCAGGTTGTACTTTTGATTTTATTGCCAGAATTTCATGAATACAGTAAAGTACTGAGTATAGTAATGAGACCTATTAAGCATAAGAAATAGCTACTATATCCATATCTAGTCATTAAATGCCATTTACATCCCCGGTTTTGGTACAAGGTTTCAAAAAGCATAAACCCCAGAGAAAATGACTAGATGTTTGTTGGTCAACCTTTTATCAAGGTAAAATATAATTCAGACAGACAGACAGATATATATGTGTATATGCATATGTATATGTATATGTATATTTGTGTGTGTGTGTGTGTGTGTGTGTGTGTGTGTGCGCGTTTTTGTGAAAAGTCAGGACATAGATTTGTATAATGACAAAGGTATGACATAGGTATTACAAGGAGAAGGTGACTTCTCAGGACATTACCCCATGTCCCCACTTTTCAAAACGCTTATAAATCACACAGAATGGAGTGTATTGAAAATCTGAAATAGCACAAAGTTTCCTGTAAGGGGTAGGTTTAGGTGTAGGGTTGGTGTAGGGCAATAGCACATACAGTTTGTACAGTATAAAAACCATTACGCCTATGGGATGTCCCCACTTTTCACAAAAACGAACATGTGTGTGTGTGTATTTTAATTTTTTTTTTTTTTTGCATTGTTCTGTGGTAAAGACATTGTCACCTTGGGATAAGACGTTTATTTATAGACACAATTATTTCACAGAACAAGGTGTAACAAGAAACTGTGATGATTTCTTGGAATAGCTACTAATGAGCTGCATACCTTTACCTGCATAAGCTTACTGTAATGATGTACAAGAGAAAGTAAATAAAATATCTCAAAAACAAACAAACAAACAAAGCAAATGAAAAATGTCCTTCAGCAGCATATTCCAGTAAGGCAAACATCTCTGTAGCAACTTTTATCATGCATCAGCAAAATCATGTTTGAATGACACAAAATATGGAATAAATTATATTGTATAATGTATGTACAGTATTTCATAGCTGGTTTCAGGAGCAAAGAGGAGTAGCTTGAAGCATAATTTATTTGCAGTAATGTTTATTAATCAAAATCAAACTCTTTGAAACACTGGGGTAATACATGCAGCAAACTAATTTTGTACAGACAAGAACTGATGAGGAATAATTGAAACTGAGAGCTGTGTGTACAAAGAAACAAACAAGGAACCAAATAAGACATAGTTGCAAACAGCAGGTAATGATGACAACACTTGAGAACTCACTGGGGCAACCAATGCAACAAACAAGGGCATAATCAGAAACCAAGGATACAGGGACTAACTTGAACAGAAATAATTAACAAAAGTCCATAGACACAACAAGAAAGTAACAGTATAATTATATCACATATATATAATAAAAATGGTAAACGTTAGGCTATTTGTTGTTAGGTCCAAATGCTTGCACTAATATACTGAAACCTGTAAGATTTCACTAGTTTGAAATATTTAATGGGCTATATCATGTTGATAATTAAGGGTATGTTTACACAACAACATTGTACTAAGACTAAAAGAAAGCCCGTTTCCACCACTGAATAAAACAAAAACAAAAACAAAAAAATGGTAATGGCGAGTTTTTATCTCCCAATTTTTTTCTCTCGCAATTGTGACTTTATAACATGCGATTGCGAGTTAAGTCAGAATTGTGAGATATAAACTCACAATTCTTAGAACAAATCAGTCTTTTCCCCCCTCAGAATTGGACTTTATAATTCATAATTGCGAGTTTATATCTCACAATTCGGAGAAAAAATCATTTAAAAAAAAAAAAAAAAAAAAAGTCAGTATTGGGTGATACAAATACGTTTTGCGAGAAAAAGTTTGAATTGCAAGTTTTTATTAGAAATGTTCCGATATCCTTTTTCCCTTCCCAATACCGATTCCGATACCTAGGCGCAGGATATCGGCCGATACCTGATCTGATCTGTATTCCCCCAGGGAATGATCACACAAACATGCTTGTCTGTCTCTCAACAACGGAGGAGTGGTCGCTGACGTGCGGTGAATAGCGAAAAGTGTATGGAACATGGTTAGTCTACATCGTGTTCTTCGGGGTGACACGTCTTCAAATGCTTTATTAAGTTACTTGTGTTAAAGCTGGTAATACTTGTGCCACCCCTCGAAATTGCAGCATGGCATATGGCACATGGCTGGTTGGTCCAATCTGAAATACCGCCAAACCGCGGACATACTGCTAGCACGTTTGTATTTCTTCTTCGCTGCTCTAAATAGTGGTTTCTTGTGGCAATACAGCACAACTGCCTGTGTTTGCATTCTGAGCAGCGAAGAAGAATTTATTTCCGATTTGCAGCCTTAAGCAAAGCTAGCGGACATAACCATAGATATATATATAGATGCCCTATTCGACTGCTCCGGATACATTGACGCGTCCACCATCTTGGAACGGTCAACTTGACGTCATTCACCATAATAGTCAATGAATATTCAAAGATAAACAAGCGTATAACTTGCTGTTGTAGACTCACACATTCAACGCGCTCAAAGGTTCGCAGACCGTTCCAAAAATGGCGGATGGCTTACGTATCGCAGCCCATAGAAACAGTCGCTAATGAGGCATCTACGTATATATATATATATATATGGGCATAACTTTTTTAAGAAAATAGTATCGGATCGGTACATGGGTTCAAGTACTCGTCGATACCGATGCCAGAATTTTGTGTGTTATCGGTGGAATTTCCGATAATAGTATCGGAATCGGAAAAACAAGCCTAGTTTTTATCTCACAATTCTAAGAGTTTGTATTACGCAATTACGAGGAATAAATCAGAATTACAAGATGCAAACTCGCAATTTCAAGAAAAAAAAATCAGAATTATAAGATAAAAACTCAAAATGACCTTTTTTATTTTTTATTCAGTGGCAGAAACGGGCTTCCATAGAAAAGTGATTTCTTTGCATGTTTGAAAAGTTTTGCATTCAGACAACATTGTAAAAATGATCCCCATTCACACAAATTAGTGAAAACTACTAAAAACACTGTATTATGCATCATTTGTGTAGTTTGCATGAAGGCTATAATGGTATAATTTACAGAAACTTGCACTTTGAAAACTGTTTTCAAAAGTTTGCATTTTCAGGCATTTTCAAAACACCATTGTCCTGTAAATAAATGGCCAAAACGCATAGTAAGTTTTCCGTTTTTAGCCATGAGTGTAATGTTTTGCACAGGTTTTTGTGAGGGGTAGGGGACTGGTTAGGCCATAATATCATCCATAATAAAAACAATGGAAGTCTATGAAATTTACTCACTAAACAAATGTGTGTATGCGTGTGTTTTATATTATTATAAATAAGCCTCACTGTAGAGATACCTAGGGGTTTTGACTGGAACTAGGTGGTGACATTCTGCCCAGGCATGTAATTTGAAGACTGTCTGAACTTTAAGAAAATCCTGAGTGTATTCAACGGTTCGGCTTGTTTGGATTTGTTGGACATAATGTTTATTCCAGACATTTTCGCGAGATCGCATTGAACAGAAGCTGCTACACCTGGATAAGCTTGACCTGACAGATGCCCATAGGATTATAGGTATTAGCTTTCAGAGGGAGTGGGTGCAAAATGGAATGTTTGGTTGTAAAAATTGATGTCTCCTAAGTTATTATCAGCTGTAGGCGAGGATTAGTTTAAGCAGATGGATGCTACTTGTTAGTATGTGACACAGATACGGCGGTGATTTACATACTGCTTTGCTGTTCAAGCATCACATTTACAGACCGTGATTGGTTTTTCCTCAAGCTCTACCTGGAAAGTAATTAATTATGCATTTGTCAGGTTTAGCAACATGTGAGGCAACAAAACAAAGCAGAACAACAACAACAAAAAAAACGTCTTGTTTTTGTACAATCTCCCTCATGACTTTGCCCTCATTCAAATGCTGCAGATTGAATTAGCTGTTTTGGCTTGCCTTCAGAAGCACGTTTGCTAACGTCAAACCTGCCTGCAAAAAAATCGAGCCGTTTTCTAAGTTGTTTTCCCTAAGGGAACAACTACTTCATTGAGAGTCTAGCGCTCTTATACTCCTAAATACGCAAACATTCTTTGACTTAAGCCCAGCTAACGATGCAAATGTATGCCGTCAATTATTTTGCACACAACCGTAACTTTTGCAAAAGCTAGCTTCGATGCTACAGGGACAGCGCTGGAAATAGAAGACCGTGGGAGAAGGGTAAATATTACAAGATTAAACGCAAGACGCAGCATCTTTTTTAGTGCTGTTTGTGTTGTTGCAGCAAAATCGGAATTAGTAGCAGCACGAGGTGTTAATAGTAATAGCGTGAACTGTGTCTCGGTGGATGACTCCTCGGTTCTGGAGAAGCTGAGCGAAAGATTACCGGCTGTAATACGCACCATGTCTAACTGAAGTAGATGGATTTGTGTCTCTTAATGCTGAGCGCATGGGATCATGTAATTTAAGCCTAGAACGCCACCTTTTATTCACCATTGCTTTGATTAGTAATGCAGAATGACTTTGCAAAGAAGATCTGGCGTGTAGCACTAAATGTGCCCTTTTAGAGGATTACATTGGGTGAAATAGCAGACGCACACAAGCCTTCAACCTTACTGTGAAACTGCGTGTGATGTCCGTTTACATTGGTAATTAAGTTTGTATTTATTTATTTATTTTAAAGTTTAATTGCATTTATTTATTTTAAAATTTAATTGTATTATGTAATTATGCATATTTTATATTTTTGTTATTTTGTTTTTTATTATTTTATTTTATTTTACTCAGGTCTGCCATTATTTAGCAACAAGTTGCAATTCCATCTGTTGCTAATAGGGGTCTAAAAATATTCAGCAATGAAACATTAAATTGAACAAATATTTCTCTTTCAAATAAATGCTGTTCTTTTGAACTATATTTTCATCAAAGAATTGTACCACAGTTTACGCAAAAAAAAAAAAAAAATTAAGCAGCACAACTGTTTTCAACATTAATGATACAAAGTTTCTTGACCACCAAATCTGGAAAAAATAAATACATACATAAACATAATCCAAATGACTGAACAGTAGTGGATCACAGTTTCTACAAAAAATGTTAACTAGCAAAAAATTGTTTTCAACAGTAATAAATAAATAAATATTTCTTTAGTACCAAATCAGTATATTCGAATGGTTTCTGAATAATCACGTGGCACTGAAGACTGAAGTTATGATGCTGAAAATTCAGCTTTACAATTACAGGAATAAATTGCATTTTTAAAATATAATAAACCAGAAAACAATTATTTTAAGTGTAATAATATTTCACAAAATTACACGTTTTGTACTGTATTTTCGATCAAATAAATGCAGCCATGGTGAGTATAGAAGACTTATTTAAAAAAAAAATAAAAAAATTAACTGTTCATATCAGGGCCTATATGATTTTTATTAAAGTGATTTACATTTGAATGACATTTTATGAGGTAACCATTTTGTTAAAGCAATAAGGAACTGGAGGCTGTGCAGTATTTTGAACATATTCATGAATAAAGTATTGGCAGACAGGTCGCTGCGTGCCGTGCTTAACAAAGGCCTTTACCTGCGTCTATAGTCACAATATATGATGGCCTCTTGTACCTCAAGGATCATGATGTAAGCATGAGCAACCGTAGTATACATGTGCATGCGCTCCATCAGCTCTGTGTGTAATCCTCTCTCAAAATCCGTATGTCCCTGCGTGACTTCTCTTTTGAGTGTGTGAGCAAGGCGTGTGTGTGTGCTCGTGCGCACCTTTACCTCAGTTTAAGTCAGTTGTTTCAGTGCTGTTAAAGCTGAATTTCTCAGCTCACTGCTCATCCAGATGGCGCATATCTTTAGCCGGATTCCCGCCTGTCACCTCGCTGTGTCTAACCTCCCTCTTCATGTCTCGCGTGAATGCCTCCTGACGGAGCCTCCCAGGCGTTCTGAACTTCCCTTAATGTGGAAAACACAATTGCAGTGCCAAGCCAAGAGGCCATTTAGCTCCTCAGAATATTCATGAGGACTAATAGTTTTGTCTTTGTATTTGTTTTACAAAGTAATAGCAGAATAGTTCATGGGTGCATTTTAGCTATTAAAAGGATTGGAATAATTAAGATTTGTTAAGTAGTCTTATATGCTCACCAAAGCAGAGATTATTTGATCAAGTATACAGTAAAACAGTAGTATTATAACATTTAATATATTAATTATTATTATTATTATTATTATTATTATTATTTAAAAAGTGTTTTCTAATGTAATATATTTTAAAATGTATTTTATTTCTGTGATAGTAGAGCTGAATTTTCAGCATCATTACTACAGTCTTCAGTGTCACATGATCCTTCAGAAATCATTCTGATATGCTAATTTTAGGTTCAATATTTTTTTAATCATTAATAATGGTTCTTATTATAATTATCAACGATGAAACATTGTTTTTTTGCTGCTGTGATTTTTTTTTTTTTTCAGGATTCCTTGATGAATAGAAAGTTCAGAAAAACAGTATAAATGTCTTTAATGCCACTTTTGAGATATATATATATATATATATATATATATATATATATATAATAAACATTTCTCCAGTACCAAATCAGCACATTAGAATGACTGAAGTATCATGTGACATTAAAATTGCTGCTGAAAATTAAGCTTTGCCATCATAGAAATTACATTTTACAATATATTAATATATAAAACAGTTCTTTTAAATTTTTCATCCAAAAAAAAAAAAAAATGCAGCTTTGTTATCATAAGGCTTTTTGTATGTTTCACCTGTAATGTATTACTGTGAATTATGCAAATATTTGCATAGTGGATAAATATACATGCATAGCACTGTTTTGAAAACATTAAGATTTTATTTTGCACACATTTTTACCTTTAAATTACTATTAAATTACTTTTTTCCTTCTTCAGTAATAAGCCAAGGTTTGTGCACCAATAAACGTCTGTTAATGAAGAAACAATTTTCAGCAGTAGTAAAAACAGCTATTTATTTTCATATTCTACTTCTGTGTTTTCCTGCGGTTACCTCATTTGCTTTGGAGGGCATGACGCTGTGCCAGACAGGATTCTGGAGGACTGAGCCTTTGATAAAGTGCCCATAATAACCGGATCAATTCATTAATTTCCATGGGCTGACTGGCTCATTGGGCAGATAATACCAACCCATCAACTGTTGCCCCACAGCGATTCACAGATGCTCTCTGATCTTACCTGACGCCGTCTGAACCAGGTTTGATATGATGGTCAAAGCAAACTCAAAAAGACTCCATGGTGCAAAAAAAAAAAAAAAAAAAAAAGCCACCTCATCTCTGGAGGTTAGTGTTTTTTGAATACTTTTCCCACAAAGCTGGATACCTTTCAGCTGTCTTCATCATTTTCACAGCATACTTACACTTGCAAAATAAATCAATTAATTATTCCCTGTAAAGCATATCTTTGTACTGAGTGATCACATGCTGGCTAGAATGACTTTGATGAAATAGATGAAATAAATGACAACTTACATAAGGCTATTTTTATTCTTTTATTCTGTGGCATGTCAACCTAGAATAAACAACTTAAAATAATAATTCTAATAATAAATTAATGACTAAAAAGTCATTTTTATCTCATCTCTTTTTTAAAAAAAAATTAATGATATTTTATTTTATTTTATTTTAAGGGTTTTCTTCATTTACTGTACACTTATTTTACATGTATGTATTTAGCAGATGATTTTATTCAAAGAAAAATATGTACCTTGATTATTATTCAGACAAACACCCCCCCCCCCATTAATTGCATTTATACTTGCTATTTTTTTAAATGTCTTCATTTGTAATGTTAAATTGAAAAATACTTCTAAAGTTGTATTTTATTTTTTTATTTATTTATTGATTGATTGAATTTCCTAATGCAAATTAGGAAAAGATAAAAATAAACAGTTCTATTTTTAATATCCAGTGTTCACAAAGATGAATAATTACTGTAACACATGTAATCCTTGTTATTAGTTAATGTTAGGTAATGCATCAACTAGCATTAACTTATGTGACCTTATTGTAAAGTGTTACTGATTTTGAGAGCTCTTGGTTACCATTTCAGAGCATGCTTAAGATGAAATATAAGAGTTGAATTTAGCACAAAATGCTGTTAAAATGCAATTTGACATGGAAATGACATTTGTTAGAATTATAAATATACAGTATAAGTTGTCAGACACTGTAAACTTCAACTTTATTTGACTTCAAGTTTACTTCAAGTCCACAGGGATGAACTGAACTGTCTAGTATTAATGAATGCAGCCATACCTCTGAACGCTTGCGAACAGTTTTGGCAAACTTGAGTGAAGGTTTAGAGAAGTGTACGGTGAGGGGCCTGGGTGTCAAAGATAACCTCAACCCCAAACAACACTGATGCATGATTTGCATATATTTCACCATGCTACCTTCTGCCTATGTCCCAGGATCACGATCGCTGAGCGTGCTTATAGCTCGACAGGGAAATGAAGAAAGAAAGGATTAGTGCAGCTATTGCCATCGCAAGCGATCTCCACAGGACGCCAGATGATTTAGAGTGCCGTATAGAGGTGCATCAGGAATTTATAGCTAACGCAATTAGCTGGTATAAAAGTGAATTATGAAAATGGCCCGACGCAGGAACAATAACACTTGGTTGCTCATTTCCATAATTCCATAACCTACTCATTCTGACTCATTCTCCTCCTTCTCTGTAGGGCAGGTCAACACTTCATTGGGGAAGCCGAAAATTCTCTGACAGTATTTAAGAGGAGTTTATATGCATGTGAACACTCATCTGATCCTTTTTAATAGATTAATTAAATGGTTTGTCTGAGCCTCTAGTAGAGTTTTGGTACTTGGACTTGTATGAACATTTCCGAGTACAGACGAATGCATGTGATGTGTAACCCATCTTTCATTGACCATATTTTATATACAAATTTAGTAGACACTTAGGAGGACCTTAGATTAATTAGCAGAGAAAAAGAAAATGTATATATGAATTAAAAATCCATTAAAATTGGATTAAAAATGTATAATGAGGAAAAGTAAAATATAAATAAAAAGTCACTATTTATGGTAAAGTTTTTTGTAAATAGTGCAATGACTAAATTCAGTGAACTCTGAAATTCAAACCTGTTTTTATATCAATTTAAACTTTTTAATCTATGGGTAAACATCTGTATTTGCTCTCCCAAAATAAATTGCTGTGCATAAAAGCTCTCTAAATTACCTGCATCTTTGAATTTAGCCCAGCTAGTTATTGTTTTTGGATATAGTCAAACTGAGTCCCTTGAAAATCACACATGAGCAAGCTAAATGTGTCCTCCTGCTGCTAATTTCAGTCATAAATTGGGCTAATCTTGCCATCTGCCTTGCTAGCATAAACATTTTGTGCTTGACAGATCATTTAAACACTGTAGAGATCTCGAAGATTCTGAACGCCTAGCTTCTGGAGACCAAGCTGTTAGTGCTGAAATTCAGTGAACTGTCCTGGCTTTGTGACATTTATTTATTCTTAACGTGTTAATATTCATTAACACATTTATTTGACCAGCCGTACATTTGTGTGATACCACTAATTTATTTATTTATTAATTACTTTACTGGGCTGTCAGTACACAGAAAATGAAAAACTCATAAGGTACTGCCACCTAGAGGTATTTCATTTTTCTTAAACTTTTACTTGTAATTAGTTATTATTTATAAATAGCAAATGTTAAAAGGCCAAATCTAGCTGAAAAAGTCATAAAACTCACTAACGTTCTTATCTAGCATATCACAGGTTGGTGTAACACAAACCACACAAGCTTCTCTTACTTCCTCCATCTTTCATTGAATAAATATCTGACAAGCTCAACAACACAATTGCAAAAGTTTTTTTGTTTTTTTAACTATCACATGAATGGAAATAACACTCCCTTTTTAGTCAGGAAGCTGATCTGAAACAAAAAGCTTTGAACAAAACATTTTGAGTGGAATTTTGCCTAGTGACTGATTTAAACACCTTTCTGATTGGCTGTTGCATTCATGCACTCAACTGTGATTGGCTAATGTTGTAAATAGAAACTTTTGATGCTGTGGCAATAGACCTAGATTGTAATATGCATTTATAACACTATACTTTGTATTATATTACCTGGGCATTAAACTACAGCAGAAAGAAAAATGTCAAATTTATTTAAAAATGAAACGGTTAACATTGCTGTGATTGTTTCTAATGTAATGGCTGAAGGAGGCTAAATTTGACATCTTCTGAGCAACTTAATCAATCACTCTGTATTTTTTTCACCTTTTGTAAAGTTATCGATATCGCCATCAGATGCGAACATAAAAAAATGTTGCATTTTACATTCACCACTGTTGAAGTTTACCGAACTATAAAAACGTGCGCGAATGAGAACCCTGGAAATGTCAATTAAGCGTGCAGAAAAAATTAAATATTGCACTGGGAAAATAGCTCCACTCAGTTATCTGGATACAAACGATGTGAACAAATGTAAACACACTCTGTTCTGATTGGTTGATTCCAAATGTAAACAGGGCTTCCATTTGTGAATATTGAATTGATTTCTTCTGTAAGTTAACTTGAGATAAGCGACACCTAAACTCAGCGGTTTCATCAGTTTTGTCGCTTATTTCTTTTACAAACTGCGGCCGTTTGTTTCACGTGTCTCTAAAACATACCCAGATGAATTGCTTTCTTATTCCATGACATTAAATGGCATTTCTTATTTCCTGTCTTTTTCTGGCACGGTTCATCCTCACCCTCCTCCTCCAGCAGTCCATGCCTGATACTCCCTCCTCTCTCCATCACAATTTAATGGAAATGATCCAAGTGTTCAGGGCGTTATGCAAATACGTGCTATAGATTTTCTTTTTCATTATAAGTACATTATTAAAATCAGCTCTCCTCTCCCTGTTCCCCTCACCTCCTATTAGAAGGCCCCAGAGTCTTCCTGTTGGCAGTCACCGACTGTCAGCAGTGGGTCCTTGCTGCAGCTAGTGATTTATTGATGTAAGTGGGAAGCTATGAAGCCGACTTTGTGACAGCTCCGAGCTTTTAAAATTGAGCATGTCATCCGGCTGATGAATGACTACAGGTTGAGCTCACCCAGCGGCACAATATGTCAACGTCCACGCTTATGAGGGACCCAGTGGTCCATAGGCGCTTACGTCGACAAGGGATATATACGAGGCTCGCCAATCTGCCCTGTCCCCCATATTTGGACAGATTGTGTTAAATGTGAAAGGCCTGGGACAATTTGAGATTTGATCTGATTAAGCACTGACTTGTTTTGAAAGGTCTTGACGGGAAACTAATACTCCTGTTTGAAGAAGTTTGATGTTTTCCCGATGGAAAAAAAAAAGTCAAAATATTTTGCCCATCAGTAGTATTAACAGAGCAACACTATCCAAATTACGGTTTCCACTGCCACTTTGATTTTGCCATTTCATTAAGGCTAGAAATATTTTAAAGTTCATTCATTTAGGGGGGAAAGGGGAAAGGGAAGTGGTGTGTGGCCAAGTATGGTGACCCATACTCGGAATTTGTCCTCTGGATTTAACCCATCCAAGTGCACACACACAGTAGTGAACATACACCCAGAGCAGTGGGCAGCCAATGCTGCGGCACCCGGGGAGGAGTTGGGGGTTCGGTACCTTGCTCAAGGGTCTCACCTCAGTCATGGTATTGAGGGTGGAGAGAGTGCTGGTTATTCACTCCCCCCACCTACAATCCCTGCCAGACCTGATACTCGAACCCACGACCTCCGGGTTACAAGATCAACCCTCTATCCATTAGGCCACGGCTGCCCCCGTTTATAGTCTAGTGTAAATGAGTGGCTCCTGACAGAGTGCCAATCTGTGCATTAATTAGTGACTATCTCTACAGTTTAAGTAACATGTTATGCCAGTAGGTGGCAGCAAGTGACTCAACGAATCATTGGCGGTCATTGATTCAGTCGATTTGTTCAAAAATGCTGTTTGATTCATGAAACAAGCAAATTTAAATGAGTCATTTGCTAAATTCGAAAATGCAGACTACTCTTACTATTTAGTGAAAGTAGCGTGCTAGTATGCAGTTCTGAAATCAGCAACAGAATCATTTACGTATTGTTCAAAACAGAATCATTCAGGAAGTAACATCACTCGATGTTACTCGGAGATTCGCAACTGTTCTGCTGCTACCTTATAATTATTTGCATGGCTGTGTAAAATAATACTGCATAACAGCAACACTGCAGTGTAAGTTACTCTTAACTTATAAACGTATTGTTTATTGAACTGTTGCCCGTTGTTTTTAGTTCTAAATTAATGTTTTGAACATGTTTGAACTTGCATGAATCTGTGGTGTAATTGTTTTATCTATCTATCTATCTATCTATCTATCTATCTATCTATCTATCTATCTATCTATCTATCTATCTATCTATCTATCTATCTATCTATCTATCTATCTGTCTGTCTGTCTATCTATCTATAATGTGGCTTATTGTAGGCCTACATTAACAATTCTGAACAGTTCAAAGTGAAGACGTTTGGATTTTTCATTCAAAAATATTTGAACACTTTGTAGGTTTCAATCCTTAGTGGAACAATATACAATAAAATTCATATAGCATTCTTTTAAGTATGACATAATTTTCCAGATACGTTTTTGGTTCACTCTATATATTGACATAAAATCGTGTCCCTCAAGTGTTATCTTAGTGAGAGAGCTAAAAAAAATAATAATTCTATGAAAGTAACCATTAATCTAGCATTTTTCCTTCAAAGAAATGTTCACAGGAACATTAGTTTCTGTATCCTGTCCTCTTTTTTTTACTCTTGTCTCCATTAGCCATCAATAATCATAAAGAATCTTAGTTGAAATAGGCCAGAGCTTGACTGGGTCGGTGCCTTCTCACTGTAGGACTAGAATAACAACGTTCTATTCCCGGCAGGGGGCCGATCAACAGTGGCATCAATCAGTGTAATAGGAACGCGCCAGGCTTTGCCATTAATTGTGCGGCTGGGCATGCAGAAACACAATTAGAGCAGTGGAAATTAGGCCATGTGTTTAGCAACTTGTAGGGGTCATGCTGGCACTCATATGTCATGTAGCCGGCTGGTGGGATGTTTAGAGTCAGTACGGGGTCTTTCTGCACTTCTTTGACTGTGTTCAATATGTTTAGCGTTATGCTTCTGGTAATGCATGGGAAAACATGACTCTGTGGGTCAAAGGATCGGAGTATACATTCTGTTCTCCTACATCCCACTCACTTCAACTCATTCCACTAGAAGCATTATTTTTTTTTTCCTTTTAGTACTGTTTTTGTTGTTAGCACTTTTGTCTGTTTTATTAGGATGGAGAGAGATGGAGGGGACAGGAATGATGGAATATAAGGGCAGAACAGGCTCTGGACATTATTTAAGCTGGAATTTGCATCAGGGCTGTGTTGTGTATCAGTTCCTCAATATGAGTAATATTTGAATTCATTTTTTTTTTTTTTTTAGTTTTTTTTTTTTTTTTTAGTTTTAAATGCTCACTTTTCATTTTTAGTGTTTTAGTATGTTTAGTATTTTTTTCTGTATAAATTACCACTAATTATGCAACATTTTCCAGAAATATTATCTGAGTATGCATTTTTCAGTCAAATTTGTGCTTCCTCACTTTTGGAAACCACTAGCTGCCACTGGCATTGTAGTATTATTTATATACTTTTTAAAGTTAATTATAAATGTTTTGAATAACTTTTTATTTTTATTATTAATATTTATTTTCTTATATTTTAGTTTTAGTATATTTTATTTATATGGTATGTGCTTTTGACATTTGTATTATATTTTTATTATTATTGTTATTGATGACAATAATAATCTAAGTGCTTGGCAACATTTCTAATTTTCATTTAGGTTAGATTATTTTTTTCATCTAATATTTATATTATTTATATGCTTTTTAGTTTTTTTATTATTAATATTTTGAATTTTTATTTGTATATTTTATCATGTTTTTATATTAATTTTAGTATTTCTTTATTTGGAATGTGCTTTTGTCATTTTATTAGGGTTTGTTTTATAATTATTGCTATTTATAATTCATTTATTTTTATTTTAGTTTAGGTTTAATTAAGTTTTAGATTTTGTTTATTTCCAGTTAGTGATTTTAGTGTTTAAACTTGGCAACTTTTCTAATTTCTATTTTTTTTCTCATCTAATATGTATATTTTACTGTTTTCCAGCTAAATTTCAATTAACACATTTCTTGAATCATTTTAGTTCTAATTAGCAATAATAACCCTGCTAACTGCTAGGCCTTATTGTGTTGCACATATATAGAAGTGAAGAGTCACTTTAGGAATAATGAAATCTAATTAAACTGAACTGATTGTCTGCTCTCTTTATTTGGATTCTTATTGTATTTGAACCTCTTTGAACTCTGTGTATTTCTGGGTTAGATTCAGTGATTGGGGGCAATCTTCTCAGAAGCAGTCTTTTCAGATCTCATCAAAAGCATCAGTCCTGTTATTGAGCATCTGTGCGATGCCTCCAGCTCCTGTCAGTAAACAGCTTGTGATGCTAACTGTCTTTGTTCTGTCTTAATGTGATGTTCAGTGACTTGTCAAGATGTACAATGCAATCTTCAGACGTTTTTTGACTCTTGTCTGTTCATTTAAAGATTTGAACAACTACATCAGTGTTTCTGTAGAAATTAAGGATGACTACTCCACAGCACATTTGACACTTTTGTATTTTGTCGTTTTTTTTTTTTTTAATGCACAGAGAATTAAATTGTATTCAATTGTAATATGTCTCAGAATACAGAAAAAAAAAAAAAAAAAAAAAATCCCTTCAGGTTGTCTCTAACTTTTTTGAAAAAGGACCCATTTTATAAGTTCATAACTGGTCATGAACCTGCAACTAACTTTTTGGTTTGGTTCAATGGTTAAATGCTTTATTTGAAATATCTATGGAGGAAATGAATGAGAAACTCTGCTGCTGTTGCATTCATGTAGCTTGCACAATACAGAAAGATTCTCCGGATACCCTAGCTATTTGAGATAGACTTCTGGGGTCCACTGACCCTAGTTTGAGATCTGCCATCCTAACGGAAATCTCTGGAGATTGAAGATATAGTCTGTTCTTTTCCTTGGCTGCTGAATAGAGCACATAGTGGAGCAGAAACTTCTAAATGAATTCCCTCCAGACTTGAATGGACTCATCTCATCCATTAAGATTCCCTTGAGATTCACCTTGCAGCTTCAAGTCCAAATAATTCCATTTAGACACATTTCAATGTGTGTTGTGTTTCATGCACTGCTTGCTCCAGGTAACTGCTGAACCTCGAATGATCTGTGCTTTTAACTTCTGCCAGTTGTCTTCTCTTGTTTCTGTCTGTTGTATGAGAGTTTGAGCCATAATAATGCATAACAGAGATCTGGAAGGATATCATTTTGATTAATATCATTTGTCTGATTCATTGTCTGAATGCATCTCAAAGAAAATGTACCATTGACTCTGACTTTGTTGTACCAAAACAGATAATTGAGATACATTAGAGTAGGAGACAGGTTTAAATGATTGTGATTATGATTATTATTATTATAGTTATTAAAAAGTATTTTGCCCAGTTTACAATAACTATTTATTTCTATTTTAATATATATTTAACTATAATTTATATATATATATATATATATATATATATATATATATATATATATATATATTAAAATATAATTTATATGAAGCTGAATTTTCAGCAGCCTTTACTCCAGTCTTCAGTGTCACATGATCCTTCAGAAATCAAATATTTTTGAAAATATTGAATCTGCCTTTTAATCTTTTTTTGTGGAATCTGAGATTTTTTTTTTAATTCACAAGAAAGTATTTATTTAAAATCCTTAGTCACTTTTGATCTATTCAGTATGTCCTTGGTTGATTATATTAATTTCTTTCAATGATTCTGCCAAATATTTGGCACATATATTTATATAGTACAGTATATGCATACACTGTACATTTTAATATATATATACACACACACACACACACACACACACACATATATATATATATATATGTATATGTGTGTGTGTGTGTGTGTGTGTGTGTATATATATATATATATATATATATATATACTGTAATATAATTTTCGCTCCTCTACTTTTTATTTTTTTTTAATTATTATTTGTTTTTATTATTATTCATTTGTTTAGCTTAAAAATGTTTGATAAAGTTTTGAGTTCTGAAAGTTACTATATATTTTCAAACTACAATACAGCTTTTGTAGTAAACTTTTTTTTTTTTAAAGCAAACGATCACTGTGTTTATGTGCAATAAATATGGTTTCCATTTTCCAAACTATAAAAATGGCATATACAGTATAAACGTCACGTATACAATGTTGTGTTCGTGTTCTCTTTAACCTATGACAACTGATTTCAAGACTCTGCTTTTTTGCTCAGTGCTTTGAAAAGCACAGCTTTATAATGAAATACAAATCACAATGACGAATCAGTTATATTCAGAGAAAAGGCTCTTAACTGAGATGAGAAAAATCTGGCTTTAAATGGTTACATGGCTTTAACTTAACAGAGCGAATGATTGCAGATTTTAATGACTGCCTGTTTTTAATGGCTGCCTCTGTCATTTTTCTCTCTTTTTTTCAGCTGTATAGTTCATTTGACTTTGGCCGAAAGTGGCAGCTGGTTCACGAGCGAGTGACTCCGAATCGCTTCTACTGGTAGGTGATACTGTCACAATCACACCTCATCTCCATTTCTCACACGATGTCACTAACTTACAATTTTATGGGTGAACAAGGAGAGTTTAGTTGAGTGCGGGTTGACTTTGATGCGTTCGTGATATGTGGAACGAGTTTGAGCAATTGAGAAGATGGATACGGTTGAAAATTGTGTCCTTTTTTTGCCCGCTCTTATGCTTTGAAAATGCAGAGGCTGTTGTTCATGTCGACGCGAGATGAAAACTGCAAAGATGTGTGAGCTCTAAGACCTTTGTTGCACAACTCCTCTCCATTCAATATCAAGACAATAAAAGAAAGGGGGAGAATAAGCATGGCAGAGGAAGATGGAAAGAAAATAGAGGCATAAAGATGGCTGAGGAGAGTGAAAGAGAAAGAAATTGTACTCCACAGTGCATCTAGACTTTAAAGTTTTTGTTTTACACATAAAGAAATGGATAGAACTTTTGGAAAAAAAAAAAAAAAATCTCTTTAAATTGATGCACACCCACATGAGATAAAGAGTCCAGTAAGATTGTGGCATTGAATTGTGATGTTATACATATTAAATAAACTATATACATATATATATACACACATACATACACTGTATGTTATTTTACTTTAATAGAGCTTTTATTTTAGACTGCAGTCATATTAACTTGTATTACTTGTTTACGTATTACTTGTTTTATCTAAGTAACCCCACTTTTATTGGCTGATTTTATTAAACTATAAAATTACAATACTAAGACATATATGGATGTCTTTATTTCTTCATTTTCGAACTTTAAACCATTGAGCTATTATTTTAGACTCCTGTCATAGTAACTTTAATAAACCTGTCCTATATTACATGGAGTGGGTTGCCATATCTACGTAACCCCTCTTTTACTGGCTGAGAATGGAACATTTATACAATGATTTTTTTTTTATCAGAAATGGTCTCTTTTTTTGTTAAACATGACACAATATGAGATTAAGATCGCAAGAACAGTATTTATGTGAGAATTACGCAAATACATTTACATTCTTAGTCAATGCATTCTTACCAAAGTGTACAAACTACACAGGAAGATGTAACTCAGTGCTAACCACTGAAGGATGTTTTAGACTGTTAGTGAGAAAGCAGAAGTTTTATCAGAAGTTTGTCTTTAGCGTGTGCATGAGTCACAGTGAACGGGTACACTGGTACAGCCTACTTGAGCTATAAAAGACACTGTCTAGTTAATGGTAGGGTTGTTTAAGGGCTGGTGCTCCACACACTCATGTTTCCAACAGGTGTCATCATTCTCATTTCCATTGTACTCCTTCACTGTCACCATCATGCACAAATATACACCTACAAATACATGGGTTTTAGACACACTTCTGGTTGCTGTTGTAAATTGTACTTTGATTCTTTTCCCCATCATGTGGCATTTGGGGAAGTGGCACCTCACAACTCTTTTTTTCACTTTGCTGGCTGAAATGGACCTTCAGTAAGACATCTGCTATGGATTTTTTTTGTCTCTGTGATAAAACTGCTTTCTCCTCGCTCTGGTGTGTGTAATGCAGGTCAGTAACTGGTCTGGATAAGGAGTTAGATCTGGTGCACATGGAGGCTCACACTCCTGACGGCCGTGAGTTGCTTCTTTCTGTCTTTGTATGTATTCTCCAAAACTGTCTAGCAGTCTAGTAGTGGGAAATTGGATTCATAACAGCCACTCAAATCTTTTAATTTGGTATGCTAAAAAAGACATGTCACTGTTCCCCAGGTCATGGACCTAGTCCTTTTTTAATAAACAAAAATTTAATTTAATTTAATTTAATTTAATTTAATTTAATTTAATTTAATTTATTTTATTTTATTTTATTTTTTTTTTTTTTATATTTAATTTTAACATTATTAAAATGTTATATTATATTATAAAGCCAAAAACAAATCATTCAAAACATCATATATTTCCTAAATTTGGAGTATTGAGTGAGTCATTTTATTATTCACTCAACAGATTCATTTGAAAAAAAAATGCAGGTAGATCCTTGCTCATGTCTCACTCATTTTGATTCATTTGAGAAAAGAAAGAGCCAGCAAATTCTTGCTGATGCCTCACTCATTCTGTTCTGAAACAACATGTCCCAGTACTTTGACAAGTTATATTTTCATTCAGTGTCACTCTGAGTCTTGTTTAGACTCAAAACACTGACTCAGTGGCTCAGTGAAGAGGTATATTTCTTTAGTATGCTCGTCCATTCAAAAGAAATGCTCCTTCCCAGTACATACTAAGGTTATTTTGAATTCTCTTTTTTCCCACCTTCCTCTCACATCCCATCTACTGATCTATGGTACACTCCTACTTCAGTCCTGATGTTAGAGGAGGAAAAGAGATGAGAAGAGAAACCGTGAGCTTGGAAATGAGGATAAAGCCAGTCCTGCGGGCAGCTAGACAGGATTACCGTAATGATAAACACACCATCTGATAGCAGATTAATACAGGGCCTGGACTCTCTCCGCCTTACTTTCTCTCACTGGTTAAAGGCATAGTCCATTGAAAAATGAAAATTTTGTCATTGTCTACTCACCCTTATTTGGAAAAGAGAGGGAAAAAAAATCTATCTCAATTCTTTTTCCATACAACAATAGTTCATAGTAACCAAGCTTTCAAAAACCAAAATTCTTGTGTTCAGTGGAAAAAATGGTTGACATAAGGGTGAGGAAATAATGACAGAAGTTTCAGTTGTTTGAATGAACTTTCCATTTAATATTGGATACATAATTCTCAATCTTCCACCTAATGTTCCTTGAAGCTGATACATCCTTAGAGATTCTGAGAAGCAGTCAGAGGTTGCTTGACTCAGTGCCCTCAGAATCAGAATCTAATTAACAGCTAGAATCCTCTTTCTGTCTCTCCTTACAACAGATTGCCAGTATGTGACATGCAGAGCTCAAGCCTGCTCTGAATCCAGTAGGACATATCCATTTTCTGGCTATATTGAGACCAACTCACTTGTGGTTCAAGATGAATACGTGTTTGTTCAGGTAAGGACCAGAGATCACATAGATCAGAGATAATATTAATTAGATATTAAATATATTATCAGTTAATGTTATATATATATATATATATATATATCCTAGAACAACAGATCTCTTGGGATTTCTCAGTGTGTTCCCACTGCGAAATGCTCTGTCATTCATATATAGACTGTAACAAACGGGTTCCAAAATTTGGCATATGCATTACTTGATTATCTAACTAACGAGGCCTTCTGTCTTCACTCCCATGGCATTGCTGCTCATTTCCAAGAAGTTGAACTCTGCTCACTTTAGTCATATCGGCAACGGTTGCCGCTGCACATATCGGCTCAAATCTCCAAATCTCATTGAAAATGAATGACTTCTGGTTGCTTTGGGCTGCAGATCACCGTCAGTAAGAATATACCTTACAGATATAGTTCACCCAAAAACGAACGTTCTGTTACCATTTCTTCACCCTCATGTCATTCCCTGCCAAAAAAACAAAGTTTCCTTAACGTTCAGGCAAAGTTTGTGTGCGTAAATATGTATGTGTTCATGTGTCATTTTCAACTCCCTAGTGGATCAGAATAATAATCTTATACTCAAGGGAAAAAATGAAATGGTAATAGCCTAAATTTCCAATTTCAATCCAGGGCAGTTTTTGAATATATTAATTTCTGACTGCATGAAAACAATTGTCTTCAAAACAGTACATATTAGGATGGGAAATAGAGAATGGGCACCTAGAGAATACAAATAATTGCATCCGAAGTCATGGCCAAAACTTCAGACTGGGAATTATAAATGACAGTATTTCTCAGCCAACGGAAAGGTTCCTCACATTGATGGCAAGCTTCAAAACATTTACTCACAACCCTCTTGGAAGTCTAACAGCAGTGCAGATAACAAGTCCTGCCAATAAGGAGTGGACGCTCAACCCCAATGTTTTGTCACGCCACATCACAGTCCAAAGAATGTGAAACAGAAAAATCGATCATCCCAATTTCTTTCGAAGTTCAACTGCCCCTGGAAAGCATCGATCCTGCCTGCTCCTTCCTTCTGTTGCACGCAGAGCAGCTTTTTGGAGACACGTCGGACATGCTGTTTGTTTAGAACTTTCTCCAGACCGCCGCTCTCCTTCTCTACCTCTCTCTCCTCATTTATTGAATGCACGTTACCCGCTAAAAAGCATAATTGTGTCTGTCATATAATCACGGAGCCATTTTATTCTCATGTTCAAATCGGAATCCTGTTGGGTGTATATATGCCCTCTAACTGAAATTATGAAAAGAGGTGGGATGAATTAAACGTGTCTGCTACTTTGGCAGGATGAAGTACCTTTTGTGCTGCGGAAGAGTTATTTATTTCATTCTCCATTCCCCCTTGTGCAGCTGTAGATATGACAAGCTTCTGATAGTTCCTGCTGTGTATGCTAACAACCAGTGTGTATTTGCTACACGCGCTATCATTAGCGCCAACAATCCCCCTCTGAGCGAGGTGGGAGCGGGCGCGTTGCTTGCGAGAATTAAAGATTTCTCTTGACAGAGAATAATGAGAGTATTGATTGTCCTACAAGATATTTACCACTCTCCACTCTTGAACTGCAAAGGGCATCGACAAACCAAGACCAAGCAGTATCCTCCAAATCATGGTGGGGAGATTTTAAACGGGTCGTTCTAGACATAACCTGCGCGATCCGTCACTGAATTAGCCATCTGAATTTACAGCTTTGTGTAATGTGCTGGAGGAGACAGGAAGTTAATAGCTCTCATTCTCATCAAATGTGCTAGGGCTCGGGGTTGCCAAGTCCATGGTTTTACCACCGGAGCGCTATTTCGACAGAGGGACACACCTTCCCCCCAGAACACAGATTTCGACAGAGCGTACCATCGAAGGAGTGGAAAATCGTGGGGGAAAAAAATGCGATTGGGCTAGTTGGTTTTGGGATGAGTTTGTTTTGCAGACCTGGCAACCCTGCTACAGCTGGACACTATGACAGTATATGCTGCTTGTAATTTAACCCAGGGGTGTCCAATACTTCTTTTAGCTACATTCAGCTCCAACACACTTCTCTAAATGTTTCTAGTAAGTCTCAAGACCTTGATTTGTTGTTTGTTGGTCTAATTGGGGTTGGAGCCAAACTCTACAGGATAGTGGCCCTCCAGGAACAGGTTTGGACACCCATGATTTAACCCAACATATTTACTCAGCTCTGAGTTGCCAGTTACTTTTAACAAAGCCAGCATTAGGGTGTATATTTCGAATTGCATCATTAGCATTATATAAAATTACTCATACTGTGATATAAGATTTTGGTCATACCACCCACCTCTAAACTTTTCTTCAAAGTACAAAGACAAATCAATAGTTACTGTCAATAGATTCCCCCAGTGTTGATGCCAGTTATTTGATATATGTGTTATTTTTTTCCATGCAGGTGACGACCACTGGCAGAGCGAGCTACTATGTGTCCTATCAAAGGGAACCTTTCATACGCATTAAAATCCCCAAATACTCCCTGCCCAAGGTAAGAGATTACCTAAAAATTCAAATGAATTAGCTGGAGTAGACAAAAATATTTTTATTAGACAACTAGATTCGAAAGTAAGCTAGACGAGGAGAATATACTACATTTTTATAATTAAATTATTTATTAGCTTTTCATCAACCCTCTGTAGTTACTTTGCTAACCCCAGTGGTTTTGGCCTTTATACTGACACCTGTTGGTGTGGATGAATGATCAGTCAAAAGTAAAGGTTTTCAGTTACTAATGCCAAGCACGTTTCTGCACATTCCTGTTGAAGAACTGAAGTGCAAAATCTTTTCACTTGGCTTGCTTTGGTCAGTTGGGTATACATTAAAACACATGTTCAACTGAGCCATGCGCAAACATGTAATCCTGTAGATCATGCCCACCGAGAACTAGCAGGGGTCCTCGCTAATGACTTCTGCTTTCTTTTTTCTCACCTTCAGCTGTCTTTTCTCCTTTTTTCTTTTTCTGTTTTCTAGGACATGCATATTGTAAGCACAGATCAAGGTCAGGTTTTCACCGCCGTCCAGGAGTGGAACCAGAATGATACCTACAACCTGTACATATCTGACACGCGAGGCATATACTTCACCTTGGCCCTGGAGAACGTCAGGACCAGCCGTGGGCTCGGAGGCAACAGCATGATCGACCTTTACGAGGCATAACTTCATCACTAACTTGTTAACAAGCTAACATTAGCCTTCAAGTCAACGGCTTCATGCTAGATGCTCATTACTCCTCGGGCTGCATTAGAATTCATGTCAGACGCTACTTCTCGCCCTGGCACTCAAGCATAGCCCACATTATCTTAAGCCTCTGGGGAATTAGCAAGCGTGAATGAACGATAGCAATGAAGACAGAGAGATAAATTGAGTTGTAGTTAAATGTTGTCGAGGGGGGAGAGGAGAGAGATTGCTGATTCAATGGGAACTGCTCATGTTTTGTGTATGACTCCTTTTTAAAGGGATCCTATCTCAAGGAATGAAGTTTCCCTTGATCTTTCGAGATAAAAGAGTTCATTGTACCAAGAAGACATATCGTAACGTTTCCCTCTGGAAAATCTTGTTCAAGTTTAGCTGTGTTTTGGAGCATAACTGGTTTCTATAGCCGGCTTAAGCTCTGTTAAGAAATACTGGTACTTCAAAAAAAAAAAAGAGTAATCCTCAAATTCAAAATATTATTATCTTAATTGCTCCAAAGCACACTTTTTATTATGTCTATTCAATAATTTGGAGTTGTTGTTGTTTTTTTTGTTTTGTTTTTTTAAGGTCTAAAGAAGCTTGGGAGTCTTTGTTATAGTCACAAGCATCAGTCTTAAGGACTTATTGGAGACTTTTAGAGAGAAAAAACATCTTATTGGAACTCTTATAAAAGCTAATAAAAGAAAAGAACATACAACAAGTGAGACTAAATGAAAGGAAGTGCCTTTCTCTTTATCAATTTCTCCTGTTGCCTCTCTTCCTCTGTTCTTTAAACACCTCTCAGCGGTAGTCTTCATTATGCTTCTTTTGGGTCAGTGGCATTGTTCTGCTTTCTTCTTTTAATAAGAGTAGGCTATTAAGACTTTTTTTTTAAAAATCTTGTACCAAATATAAAGTACTAAAGTGAAGTAGGGTCTATGTATATATTAATAATCATTTACATTTAATTGAATTAAGTATTTTTTATTGCATTTCTTTTTTTACTTTATGCTTTTCAGAACAATATTACATAAACATGAAAAAAATGCATAGATTGATCTAACAAACTAAGGAAAGTGTACAGTCTATATAGTCTATATAGTCTATATATATATATATATATATATATATATATATATATATACATATACATATACATAATTTTCCCTTTAGACCTTTATGATTTGCATTCATTTCTATACTAAATAATAAAATCACTACCCACTAGTCTACCACAATCAACAATCGATTTTATTTTGTGAGGATAAATCCTCACTAGAAAACTTGAGTATCGGAAGTATCAATATTTCAAGATCGATCTGCCTGTCTGTGGCTAGAACTCTCATACTGTAGTTTTTCTGTAAGAATAGATTTGCCAATTGAGCTCAAGGAAACCATTCCTTCTTCATGACAGTAAGACATTACCATCCGAATATGGTTGCTCTTAGCATATACTGTATCATATTGCTTTAAAATTAGCAGCCTGTACCAAGCACACAAAAAAAAAAAAAAAAAAAGAGAAATAAAACATTTGCTTCCCTTGTCCAAGCAGCTAAAAATAGTCTCCATTAGTGAGTGCAAGCAAGGATGGTTTCATTAATGCATTGGTTATGATGCATCTCCCCACTTCTGTGCCAAGGCTGGCTCGATGCACACTCACCCTGCCAATACTGAATCAGCAGTCCATCCATATCTCTAATAGATTGCAGCAGCCTTCATTAATGCTTATTGAAACCTGGCTTTTTTCACTGAAGCTCCAGTTGGAGCCTAAGTATAGACGCGGTTCATGACTGGACGTTTGTCATATTTATCTCTTTATTGATCAGCGAGAAGTGAGGTTGCTTTACTTTTTATATATTTTTATAACAGTAATGATTGATAATGCATATTTTGGTTCTGGCACACACTTCTTTGGTGTTGGCATCAGCGGCCTGCTGCCCTGTATGCTAAGTACACACACTGCTTACCTTGGCAACACTAGAATTCAAATATACACTATTGTTAAAAAGTTTGAAGTTTAGTGATTGATTGATTAAATTGATTTAAAGTAACAGTAAAGACTTTTACATTACAAAAATTCATATTCCAAAATAAATAAATAACATAAATAACTTCCACAAAAAAATATTAAGCACACTCTAAAAAATCCTGGGTTATTTTTTTTAACCCAAATGCTGGGTTGAGCCTTTTGGGACATTTTTTTGGGTTATTGTTTCAGTGTTTGGGTAGTTTTTGTGTTACCCAGCTCCTGGGTCAAACGTAACAACCCAATGTTTGGGTAGTTTTTTGTGTAACCCAGCTCCTGAGTCAAATGTAACAACCCAATGTTTGGGTAGTTTTTGTTTTACTCAGATCCTGGGTCAGAAGTAACCCAGCGGTTGAGTTATTTATCGCGGGGATTTTGCGTCTTCTCTTCACGGGAGATCAGTTCTAAACACCATCGAATTGATGCATTCTTCGGTAAAATACAGGTTTGTGTACATTTTATTTTATCTATAAAATCGTTACTGTGCTGTATATCGTTCAATTTTATGCAGCGCAACAGGCGTGCGGTGTGAATCACCTTTAACGAGTGTCGCGGTCTTTTCGCGTGATGGAAAAGCCTGATGCTTTGCATACAGAATATAATACTTTGGATGTTAAAACGTATCCTCAGAGCTGTTTACTGTTTGTTTATTGGCAGGTAACACAGCATGTTTCGGCTAGAGTGAAACGCAGGGCGGAGGTCGGTTAGCAGTTCCCGCCAAACACGACTCCAGCTCGGGCACGAGAACCAGCGCGGCGCAGCGCCGTTACGATGGAAACAGAATAACAGAGACTGGTCGATTAGGCTACACGTGAATTACTTCTGTTTAATGTTAAATTTTTACATCTAATGGTTTTTAAACGAGTTTAAATACAGGCAATACGTGTAGCCTATTAAAAACGATACAATGCTGTAAATGATAAATAAAGGAAAATTATCATGCAAACCAGTGGTTGTGTGGAGTATTTTAGAACAGTTTAGAGGATTTAAGTTAATCTGTAAACATTATTTAATGTATGAAGTAAAAAATAAGCTAGTAATAAAGTAAAAATGAATAAACCCATTAGCTGAGTTAAATCATCCCATTATGCTGGGTTAAATAAACAACCCAATTTGCTGGGTAAAATTAACCCAATATGGGTTCTGTCCTATATTTACCCAGCCCTTGGGTTAAAAACAACCCAAATTGGGTTGTTTTTAACCCAGTGTTTTTTAGAGTGCATGATTTCCACAAAAAATATTAAGCATCACAACTTTTTTCCCCATTGATAATAATAATAAGAATAATAAATGTTTTTGAGCACTAAATCAGCATATTATCATGATTTCTGAACGATAATGAGACACTGAAGACTGAAGTATTTATGCTGAAAATTCAGCTTTAAAATCAGATGAATACATTTCACTTTTAAAATATATTAAAATTTAAAACAGTTATTGAAAATGTAATAATATATCATAATATTACAGTTTTTACAGTTTTTCTGATCAAATAAACTCATCTATGGTGAGCAGAAATTAAGCTTTGTTATTACAGGAACTAATTACATTTTTAAAATAGGTTCAATAATACTTATTTAAAATATATATAATGTATATAAAATAACAGTAAGTATATATAAATAATAGTGCTGTCAAACGATTAATCGCATTCAAAATAAAAGTTTTTGTTTACATAATATATGTGTGTATACTGTGTATATTAATTATGTATATTTAAATTCAAACACATGCATGTATATATTTAAGAAAATATGTTATGTTTATATATTAAACACTTATATATAATATCAAATATAAGAATGTAAACATATAAATGCATATACATGTAAATATGTTCAAAATACATACATGCATGTGTTTGTATTTATATATACATAATAAATATACACAGTAGACATACATATATTATGTAAACAAAAACTTTTATTTTGGATGCAATTAATCATGATTAATTGTTTGACAGCACTAATAAATAATAAATAAACAAGAATAAATAAATATAAATTGTCTATAAAATTATATGTTATTTCACAGTATTACAATTTATTCATTTATCTATCAAATAAATGCAACCTTGGTGCACATAAGAGACGTCTTTGCAAAACATTAAAATAAATAAATAAGAAATATTGTAAAGATTCCACTGAATGTGAGCGTAGTGAAGAACCCAAGTGCAGTTTATTTACAACAGTGAAATCCAAAATCCAAACATAATCCAAAGAGACGAAGACTTGACTTGAAACAGACTTGACATGGCATGAACAGACTAGACTCACCGACAGCAGGTTACAACATTAATACATGACAAGGATCAATGGCAAAGACATGGCTACTTATAACAAACAATCAGGGTCACATGACATGAACAAACCAATGGGAAACAAGACACATGACTATGACAACCAATCAGAACAAGACACATTTAACAAGGTAACCAATAGCATGAAGACAAGAGGGCAAGGGAAGCATGTAACAAACAAGAACCATAACAGAACTTCAAAATAAAAGACATGAAAACATAAACATGAAACAAAACATAAACATGAAACAAACCCCAAAACAGACCTTACAAATATATACATTGATCTAAAAAAAAAAAAAAAAAAATCTGCAAACTTTTGAATGGTAGTATACAATGGAATCAAAAGGTTTATGGTCAATTAAAAATATATAAATGTCATTGCTTTACATTAAATGTCAAACTAAGCATGCTAATAAATTATGAGTTTTTCTTAGACGTTTTTATTTGCATCTGATCTAAAAGTTTATTATAAGTGGATATAGATCATCATTTCGCAAAGTTGCCACTGGTTTCCTATTCGTCTTTCTTCCCAGTCTATCATTGCTGGTCACTAACATATGATGCACTCCAAACAGCTTCTTAAATAGTTTACACAGCAAGATCTTCTTGGTCATTTTACTCTTACAGAAGTATTTCAGGCTAGAGATCTTTGCTTTGTTGGCTCAGTTGCTCTTTTGATTGTTTGCATAGATAGCGCTGAACACGGACTCCTGATGAATTCGTTGTAAACACGAACGAGCAGCTGATCCGCTCACTGAAGTATGACCCGATTTGCAGAGCATGCTGAATATGAACCGCTCTACCACAACCAGTACATCCATCTTCTTCTGGGAGAACATTGGAATGGAGAGATGGAAGCTAAAGGATAATAAATAATTACCACTGTGATTGACACGTCTGGCCAGCGGAGGAGGGGACCTCATTAGCCGTGTCCATCCAATGTGGCTCCGTCACTGTGACACTGTCAAATGCAGTCCCTATTAGTGCCACTTACAGACTTGGACCCTGCCTTAGAGCATGCTTCGCTAGCAGGGTGCGATTTAAAACGGGTCGCTAGCACCACTGTCACCATTCAATATTGCTAAGTTTGGGCTTGTTTTAAGCCGAGGATGAGCAGCCTGGCACTGGGTTAGATGCTTGTCAGCTAGAGTAATAGCATGTCAGAGAGCTTGGGCTATCATAGAGTGGGCGCTAGTGTCTGTGTAATTAAGAGACTTTATTAGATGACAGTCCGAAGCGCTGCAACGCTTAATGTAGATGTTCATGTTCATATTTGTATCATATTTCTTCCCCCTTGTTCCCAGGTAGCAGGGATTGAAGGTATGCTCATCGCTAACAGGAAGGTGGAGAACCAGGTGAAGACGTACATTACTTACAACAAGGGCCGGGACTGGAGGCTTTTGCAGGCGCCTGCTACTGACCTGGCAGGAAATCCTATTCATTGTGTGCTGGTAAGAAACACATGGGTTGGATGGATTGTTTGTTTGGATTATTTATTTATTTATTTACTTACTTACTTACAACTAACATTTATGTTAGTGAGTGAACTATTCCTATTCATGTAACTTGGCCAGTTTGTTATTCCTGTTAATCATTAATACAATAAACTTATTTTTATTTAATTTTATTTTATTTTAACACATTTTTTTTTTTTTTTTTACATTGGTGAACTATTCCTTTAACTTGGTCAGTTTGATATTCATGTTAATCATAACTAAAATATATACAATTATTGTATTTTATTTTATAAAAACATAATTTTTTATTAGTGAGTGAACTATTATCTTAACCTGGTCAGTTTTTTATTCCTGTTAATCATTACTAAATTACCTACTATTTTATTTTATTTTATTTTATTTTATTTTAGTTAGTGAGTGAACTATTCCTTTAACTCAGTCAGTTTATGTTAATCATTACTAAAATACCTACAATTGTTATTTTTTTTATTTAATTTATTTATTTATTAGTCAGTGAACTATACCTTTAACTTGGTCAGTTTGTTATTAATTAATGTATTATTTTCTTTTTATTTTACAACACTTTTTATTGGTGATTTTGTTCCTTTATCTTGGTTAGTTGTTATTCATGTCAGGCATTACTGAAAAAATATACAGTTATTTTATTTTATGCCAAGTTTTATTAGTAAGTTAACCATTCCTTTAAGTTGGTCTGTTTGTTTTTCTTGTTAACATGACTAAATACATAAAATAATTTATTGTATTGTTTTGTTTATTTATTTTGTTTGATTGATTTGTTGTTGTTGTTGTTTTAAATAAAAAATAATTAACTTGCTTACAAGCATTATGTTATAATAAAATAAAATAAAATAAAATAATTGTAAGTGTTTGTAGTTTTTGTAATTTAAAGGAATAGTTCACTCACTAATAAACATTACTCTGGTGATTTGATTTGACTTGACTTGATTTGATTTGATTTGATTTATGGATCAGTAACAAGGTAATATTCTTTCTCCAACAGATTTGATTAAAGGTAACAGACTCTGAAAAGCATAATCAGAAATTATATAAGATCTACTCAAGTAATACCTTTTTATTATTTGCAAATGGGAAATAGTTTTAGTGTATTGATATGCATAAAGAATCATTCATATTTAGCAGCCATATCATGTTTAGAGGCAAAAGAATAACATCAAGGCCAAAGAAACACACACACACAGAGAAAGCTCCAGTAGACTGAAGAGGCTGTAATAGCCCTCTGCTTTGACACTCTCATTAGCCTCCTATAATCCTTACCATTACCGACTCGAAATCCTGTTGCCTTTGCCTTCCACGTAATAATGTCAAGCCACCTATTGAGGGGATGAAAAGGACAATTTGTGGTGCATGGAGAGCAGATATAATTCTGGTTTTGTTATGTTGGAAGTCCCAGGAGAGTTGCTTCTCTACTTTAATGTCAAATCCCTGTCTTTTGCCGGTAATGACTGTAAAAGGCAATTAACGTTCACAGTAAGGGTAGCGGTCTCGACAGAGGGCACTCCAAACATGATTATATTGCATTATTTGTCCCTTTTTTGGTGGAAACCGCAGTCAGTATGTTATTGTTATTCATTTGAGCTTTTCAAGTTGTTATCTTTCTAGTGTTGGATAAATGAGTACATGATACCCACTATTGCACTCAGTAATAAAACATCACAGCTACAGTACCCTTTATTACAAAACCAAACACATACTTCTACAAGTCATGGCTGGAGGCTCTCTACATTTGTAAGCATCAAAGCTACATGTTATTTCTGAGTTTTTCCTAACACAGCCCAATCAGCTGGAAGATTGAGGCTACAATTCAGCAACGGTAAAATGAAATCAAATCAAATCCTACTTTATTTGGAAATGGTATAAATTTGACTCTGTGTTAATAGTATTATAAATTTGTCATATACATTACCATTCAAAAGTTTGATTCAGGATTTTGTTAAATGTTTTTAAAAGAAGTCTCTTAAGGTCACCAAGGCTGCATTTATTTGATCAAAAATACAATAAAATATTGTGAAATATTATTACAATTTAAAATAGCAGTTCCCCTTCAGGAACTCGAGCTGCGTCGGAAAACGCTATAGGCGTTCCCATAGTGTTTTCAGACGCAGCGTCTCATTCCCTTCGGGGAACCATGGTTACATGCGTAACCTGAGACGTTCCCCTTCAGGAACTCGAGCTGCATCGGAAAACGCTATTGGAATGCCTATAGTGTTTTCCGACCTCAGCGTCTTGTTCCCTTTGGGGAACCATGGTTACATGCGTAACCTGAGATGTATTTTAAAATATAATTTATTCCTGTGATTCAAAGCTGAAATGTCAGCATCATTACTCCAGTCTTCAGTGTCACATGATGCTTCAGAAATCATTCTAAAATGCAGATTTGCTGTTCAGAAAACATTTATTATCAATGCTGAGAAAAGTTATGCTGCATAACATTTTTTTTGGAAATGAGTTTGGTTTTTTTTCACAATTTATTGATAGAATTTTATGTTATTTATTTGCTTATTTATATTTTTTGATAACTTGAAAAAGTCTTTACTGTCACCTGTCACTTTTGATCAGTTTAATGAATTAGAAGTTGAAAATGAAAGAAAATTAAGAAAATTAAGTTTTCAAAAAAATAACACTTTATTTTAAGGTGTCCTTGTTACACGTTACATGTACTGACTATTATAATAATAACAAATTCTGCATAATTACATGGAATTAACCCTAAGCCAAACCCTAACCATAGAGTAAGTACATGTAGTTAATTAATATTACTCAGTACTCAAATGTATAATTACACGGTAACAAAGACACCTTAAAATAAAGTTTAACCAATATTTTTATTTTATTATAAACTTCCACAAAATTTAAATTTTTGAGTGAACAATTGCTATTACTATTAAGTAGCTGTACCACGTGATAAAAACTGAAATAGAGCATCTGCGACGTGCCATCGGCTGCTTCCAGTGCAGACAGCAATCCGGGAAATCAACTTCCTATTTTGAAAAGTGTAATAGAATCCCACTTAAACTTGGAAACTTGGAAACAGAAATTCATCCCTCAAGACAATGTGTACCTTTCTGGCACCTAGAGAGATGTACACTGTTAATGCAAACCATTATAAGCAAACAAAATACATCATCGAGTCATAGTTCCTACATTATGTGATAAAATTTAGATGTTAGCAGAGACAGGTGTGATCCTGTATGTTGATAATTATGCCTCTATAGAACATGTTAACATTGCACAGAAATGTTTATTCTCTGTAATTTGGCTGCTAGACATCTTCTTTGTTCATAGTCGAACAGCTGCTAAGAGAAGATTGCGATTGGCATTTTGTTTTGTTTTGTATCGTCTGGCCTTTATGGTTTAAAATAAGACATATCAGGTTGGAATATTCTACATCTGAATTTAAACAGAACACAGAATTATTCCCACAACAGCTATAATTTTCTAAATTCTGTTTGTGTTGCCTTGATATTAACTTGATTTGGCTGAGTTTGCTTTGCAGATTTATCGTCTTGATTTACCTGAGCTGTGTTATTTTGTTTACACGCAGATCTCCGACGGCAAGATTAACGTATCCGGTATGCAATAGATCACCCAGCGTTATCCATGTTTCTCCAGGGTCATGACAGTGAATTATAGGAGTTGTTTCTGTATTATGAATTGTGTAATATTAAGCATAAAGTCGCCTGCGTTATGGCCGACGCAGCAGCACTCGTGCGCTTATTGTCTTAGACTTTCTCATGCCTGCGGGATCACGTCGGCTTCTTTTGATTGACAGCTACATAATAGCTTTGTTGTGGCTAATGGAGGATGTGTCACTTTCTCTCTGCTCAGCCGTTTTGCTCGCTGCACCTACAACTGCAGATGTCAGAGAACCCGTACCTCTCAGGCTCCATCTCCACCAAGAGCTCGGCGCCGGGAGTCATCGTGGCTACAGGTAAATGAAAACACGAGCGGCATGTGTGGGACTGTCATGTTCGGCCGCTGTTGGGTGTGTTGGCATGTTTGTACGAAATTTAAACATCGCTTGTTACGTCAGGCTGGTCACTAAGGATGCTTTCACGCCAGAGCTTTTGCTGCAGACCCTTATGTTTGTTTGCAGTCAGCATTTGGTCCATAGTTGGATTTTGGCACCAATTGAAAATGTAATTTGGAGTACGATTCAGCCTGGTTATGAGAAAATCACCCTAAATCGCAAATACAAACACCTTTTAAATAGATAGTTCGCCTGAAAATGAAAATTGTTTAGGTCTACTCACCCTTTCTGTCTTCTCTGGAACGTGAAATAGGTTTTTTTGAGACATTTGGAAGTCAGTGGTGAACAAAACTTTTTGGTTACCAACATACTTCAAAATGCCTGTTTGGTTCGGAAAGAAAAAAATGCATGTTTGAGTAAATGATGATAGCTAATTTTTGTTTTTGGGTGAACTGTCTATAATGTAGGCCTATAATTTGCATCTTTGACTTCTCCTGGTCAGTTTGGTATAAAACACCCCAAACTTTTGAACTTTTGGTATTTATAATTATTCTTTTCTTTTCTTTTCTTTTCTTTTCTTTTCTTTTCTTTGAACTATTCCTGTGGACTTTTCCTTTAACTTGGTCAGTTTGTTATTCATGTTAATCATTACAGAAATACCTACAATTATTTATTTTATTTTACTGATTATATTGATTATTTTACATTTTTACATATATTTTTAGTGCGTGAACTATTCCTTTTACTCAGTCAAAACTTTTATTATTATTTTATTTTATTTTATTTTATTTTATTTTATTTTATTTTATATAAAGGTGGTTGTAATAAGGCCTTGTGACAATGTGCTCCACGTAATAGGCCCCTCTTTATGGGTAGATAATGTAAAAAAAAAAAAAAAAAAAAAGAGAGGAATCAACGTATTCATGAATGTAGACCACATATTTGTAAAATTAATATGGAATAAAGAAAATATTTTGAACACCAAGTGCTTTCACATAAACTTTCAAAAACCTAAAAAAAAAATTAGTTTATGATTATTAAATCACACACACACACACACACACACACACACACACACACACACACACACATAGCAGTGTCAATACTCATTTCTCATGCACTTGTTCTGTACTTTAATGAGTGGTCTGGTGTCAAATATTTGTCATCTTATGTGCAATCACTTTTGAAAAAGCCCCTCATTTTAAATATACGAAAGTTCTTTAAACATGAACAGCTCTCTCATTTCACATTCCCAGCGGGGTTGCTGTTAGAGTTGTCACTTGAAGGAAACAAACTCATTTCTCACAGGTAACTCAAGGACAAACAATCACTTCCCCTCAGTTCATTGTGACAGTCTTAGAACAGGGCAACAGCACACAGCGGAGGCGACTGCGGGTGGGTTTACGCTAGTCATGATGTTTCTGTGCGTAGGTGTAAAACAACACAACTACACAAGAGTAGAAGTTGTGGCACTCATACCTTATCTTCCTCTTGTAATCTCTTCTGTAATCCAGAGTCATTAGAGGGAAAACATATTGTTCAGAAGTTTCTTTTTAATATTTCATTGAAGTAACTTTGATCTAAAATGCACAAAATGAGACAATTGGTGACATAGTGTGAAAGTATGGAGATATAAAATGAGTATGGGTAGCATAGCCCAAATCATTTGGTCTTGGATGAGATATTTGATAAGAATTGTTTGATTTCATACTGTGGCACTTGATTTTTAATTCCAGACATTTATGTCTTGGTAATTCAGAGCACAGTGTGAGACATCAAGATTTTTTCTTCTCAAAATCTCCATTTAATCTCATTGCTGTTTGGAAACAACCATTTTTTTTGTTCAATATGCTTGTGTGTGAGGATTGTGGGCTCATGAACATGCCAGTCAGAACTGAGTTTGTTTGTATGCATGTTGTGAGTATATTGAGCAAATATTGAACCATGCTGTCTGACCTCAATTACAAAAGCTGCTTATTCAAGTACAAATACACGTTTGTTGATTTATGAATTTTGAATGTGCTATGTTGGTGTTCGACATTGTTTCATTATTTAACACAAATATTTTTTGGATTTGGTTCGTTTCCCAGGAAATATTGGCTCTGAGCTGTCTTACAATAATGTGGCGATGTTCATTTCATCAGATGCAGGCAATAACTGGAGACAGGTATGGCTGGTTCACACTGGTTCATACTTCCCATTTAGCCACTTGATAGCAACAACATTTTATCAAGTAAACTCACAGAGGGTTTTTAATTGTGATACACTCGTGTTGAGTAACAAGGCAAATACCAGAAGTGGCACATTCCATGGATGAGAATCCATGAAATGCATTATTAGGCCGTTTTCCAAGGCTGCATGGCATATAATTGTTTTAAAAATATTTAAAAATCGTAATAAAGCATAATGCTATTGTGAATTCACAAACATTACGATTCAAATAAATATATGCGATGCAGGTTTAATGTATGCACTTTAATTATTTACATAATTTTACATAACATAGTTTCAGAGCAGCTCCATTCACAGTAAATGCTGCTCCACACGAACTGTTAACATTTACATGTGAGGAGCATCTCAAACTCCATCTCTGCCTATTGTTGTCAGTTTGTGTTTATTATACCGTTCATCTGGGAACGCAATGTGCGCCATGTCATCAGATTTGTAAGGTAAATTATTTATAAACCTACGCAAACAGAAGAACACATCAATATATTTGTCCATATGCTAAGTGTTCATCGTGATGTTCATCGTGAGTTACATGTCCACATATTCAAGAAATTACAGTGGCTGTAGCATTTCTGTTGTAAAGAAAGGGCCAAATAATCAAGATTAAATGGACATTTGAATTAAAAGTTGTTTAGTCAATATTAAGCGAATTAGATTGCGCAGTAAAGTGTAAAAACAACTGTCATGCTGTTGGCGCCCTCTGCAGGCATTATAATGCGTAATGTACATTAGCTCTACTGGTTATAATACATTATTTATTTTATGTAATTCTAAAGATTATTGTTCGCTTAGGTCAATTATTATTACCATGAAAAAATAATTATAATTATCTGGTTACTCAAATAATCGTCAAATAATCAACCTCGATTACCAAACTCGACTCGATTACCAAAATAATCATTAATGACTGCCCTAATCATGAGCTTGTATTAACCACAAACCTTATATTTCAGGCATTATACCAAAAACCCATTTAAAAAAACACCCCATTGATTCAGAACGATGGAACCGGAAGTGCTTAAATGCTAACTTTGGCTGGGTTTTGTCCTTCAAAAATACGTCATCTCTGTAGAACTCTATTGCAAAGCCGAAAAGGTTAAACCAGAGTAAAAAAACTAGAAAAACTTCTGTGAGAAAAGTACACAAACTTCTACACAAAAGTGCCTTTTGAGCCTATTTGTGCAATAAAATGAAAATAACCCCATGTTGTTCTTCCCATGATGCAGATTTTTGAGGAAGAGCACAACGTGTGGTTTTTGGACAAAGGTGGAGCTTTGGTTGCCGTGAAGCAGCCCACTGTGCCCACTAGACATCTTTGGTAGGTGAAAATAAGCTTGCTTCTGCCAGGTTTATTCATGCTGGTTTGGTGAAATTCCTGCTTCAGTTACTTCGGTCGGCACTCCATCTGTCTGACAGGGTCGGTTCTGTGCTATTAAGATCGTCGAGGGGGAAAAAAATCAATCGTTGGGTTGGTGTAGATCGAACATGCTCCCCACACGAACAAAAATGAAACGGCAGGACACGAAGGCTGCCAAATAACAGATTGGAATCAGTTTGTACGTGGCACACCATGGGAAGTGTTCCATATTAAAGCTTCCCACTTATCCCCCCGAGTTCACACATTGGTTCCTTCTTCAAATTGGCCCTCCCTGGTTTTGCTTCAGTGATGTTTAATCCTCCAGAGTCTCAAATCTTTTCTCTCTTATCACTCGAAGCGTTTGGCTTTAGTTTTAGGCCCACTGAAGTGTGGCACCTTCATTTTTTAGTTCTCTTAAGCAACTCGAGCGAGACAGTAAGTGGAGTCACAACTGTGGAGGGCAGTCGTGTCATTTCCTGAGAGTATGACTTCAAATAACAGCCTTGACTGTATGTTCTCTTAATGGATACATGTCAGCACTACCTCTGACTGTTGCTTTTAGCAGACCGGAGACAACTTGGAAGCAGTGCCATTGTGCATCGTTGCAACCTTGTCACACATGCTAGCCTACTGTTTGCACCTGTGAAATGATGTTGATAAGCTGTCAGAAAGTATCATGATCAGACTTGAAGGAAGAAAGTTCTCCAGCTTTTACTTGCTTCTATTCCCTCCCACATTTGTAGACATTAAGATCTTGAAACATTGCTATTCTCTGTATGTTTTCATGTTGCGTCTAGTTTTCTAGTTTGCATCTCTGCTTTTCCTCTTTTGTCTTTATTGTACTTTTACTGGGTTTTATGTATCTCTACTTTTTAGTTATATCTTATTCCCTCTAAGACAGATTATTCAAAGTATAGCTCAGCCATAAGTGGTTATTCTGTCATCATTTATTACACTTCCAAACCTGCATGCAGTGCTGGGTAGTAACTGGTTACATGTAATCTGGATTACATAATAAGACATAAATTAAGTACTTGTAATTAGATTATATTGCATTTAAAAATACTCATAATCAGACTGCACACTACTTTTTTATTGATTATGTGATTCCATTCACACAGTAGCAGTGCATATTATTGATTCTCTCCAATTTTTTTCCATTTTTTAAATATACCTTTCTAAAATAGAATTAAAATGAAATACATTTAGAAAATTGCCACACAGCATTTAACCACTGGATTTGCAAAAATCACTTTAGTTTTTATTTGAGTTCCCATTTTACCAGATTTTTAGGAAATGAGTTAACAATTAAAGGTGCCATAGAATGGAAAACTGTATTTACCTTGGCATAGTTGAATAATAAGTGTTCTGTACATGGAAATGACATACCGTGAGCCTCAAACACCATTGTGTCCTCCTTCTTATGTAAATATTGTGAATGCAAAAGACCACCGAATAAGAGGCAAATCCCAACATAACACCAACTGCGACGTTACAGTCGGGATCACTAATGTTTACGCCCCCAACATTTGCATAACATATACCAGCCCATGTTCCCATGTGCAGGTCTATACCAGACCTGCACAGCCGAATCATCGATGCATTGTTGCCAGATATTGCTATTAAAACAAACAAAAAAACTGATAAATAAATAAAAATAAACCAAAATTATTTCAAATCTTTTGCAATTAAGATAAGATAAAGATATCGCTGACCCTAAACTGCAACATCCTACTTTATTAACGTGTCAAAAAGAGTGAAAAGACAAGTAAAAAAAAAAAAAACACTTATAACAGATGGATCTGGCAACACAGAGGCTGCGTTCGTGCCCTCTCTCACAAGCCTCATTCACTCCGCCAGCGTCTCGCAGTGATCATGTTCGTCTGATACAGGCTCAAACATATAAGGTTGGATGCCTAATCTGTCCATCGTTCATGCCGGACAGTAGAGATCTGTTTGCTGCGTGAGCTACTGAAATAAGCTGCGCTGTGAAACAGCCAATCAAAGCAGAGCTCAACATTATTATTCATGACCCTTCCAAATAAGGTAATAACAGACAATTTCATTCTACTGACAAATCCTAGGGTTGTAAATGGACATGTAAAACCATTTGTGGGGGAATTTTTGCCCTTACCTAACCCACATACCTTCTATGTAGATATCAGAGAACAATTTAAATTATTGCATCAATGCATTCTATAGCACCTTTAAGTAACATATTTGCGTGTTCATGGTTCTCTTATGTTGCTTAATGGTCTCATAACATGCAGGTAAGCACATTTTTGTAATATATTGTTTATAGTAAGTGTTTATTTTAAGTTTCTATTTTAAAATTATTTATTTTAATTTGACATTTTTTTATGATTTAAACTAATTTAACTTTTTATTAAACTCACAAACCCCCTGCAGTTCCTTTACAAATCCCAGTTTAGGAAACCTTGATGTGCATTCATGTTGTTAATAATTCGAAATAGAATATATTTTCTTTGTATTTTTATATCAATACTATGCAAGATTATCCTATTTAAATAAATGTGATAAACAAGTTAGGTTGAAGGTAATCTAAAAGTAATCAAAAAGTAGTTATATTACCTAAAATGTGTAATGTAATGGATTTTTTTTTATGTAATCTGGAATCAGTAACGGACTACAATTTTCAAGTATTCTACCTAGCACTGCATGCACAACATTCTTTTGTTTGTTTGTAGTTTTGTCATCCATTGACATTTGAACATCTCGATGTGTTCTGCAGGATCAGCTTTGATGAAGGTCGTCAGTGGACTCGTCACAGTTTCTCAGCCATGCCGCTGTTCGTGGACGGTGTTCTGGTGGAGGCAGGTGCAGAAAATCAGATCATGACGTAAGTCTATAGAGGTTT
>JAFVLL020031894.1:0-56724 GCA_021397915.2 Tor tambroides
CTTATGTCAGTTTAGACAAAAAAAGTGATACAGGTTATGAATGACATGAGAGTGTGGAAACAATGACACAATTCTCAATTTTGGGTGAACTATCTCTTTAATTTCAGGGGCCAGATCCCTCAAAACCTTCCCGTAATTCACAATCTGCAGTTACTCTAGCTAGTTATTAAACAGTGAAACAGCTCAGTCAAAGCTGTTTGTGCTAGTCAGACATTTTTTTCATTTTTGCTTCATCCTTTTTCTTTACAAGTAAAGCTCAGCTGCAGTGAACAGGAGGCAGGGATCGCAGTGGAGAGTCTGTGAAGGCGGCTTGGTGTTCTGGGGCAGCAGCTGACACAGATGCTTATTTCATGCTCTGAAGGCTGTGCCTTCTTCTATTAAATGATTGGTCAATTAATGTAGGTTGAAAGATTTGTTAAGCTGCTTTGATCCCAGTGAGAACATGCATATTCATTTCCGTTCTGGGGGGGCACTGTACAATTAGATAAGACTTTTACACAGAATTAACAAATCCAAATATATATATATGATATGTTACATATTAAGTCACACATAAGTCAGATATTTTATCACAATTTTCTATTGTGATCTTGAGTCAACTTATTATACAGTATCTTGTTAATTTGATAATGTTCTCAACGCCTTGTCCTCTTAACTTCACATGGTTATGCTGCTTTTACACTACACAAATTTAGCCCTGAATATTTTAATGGAGACTGCAAACGAAAACCCAAAATTGTAGCTGCAGAGAGATATTTAGCAGGCTAAACATGTAGATATGTCAGAAACTCCATATCCCGCAGTGTCAAATGTGTTTAGACTGAAAATGATACCAGTGACAGTTAGACAGTAAGAAAGACACTCAAACAACTTTTAGCATTAATTGATATACTCTTAATGTACAGTAGTTTTATCACCTGTTATTAGAGTTTAGTCAGACTTTTTGCAAATAATCCCTCTAAAATCATCTTGCAACTGCCAAAATGTTTAAGAAATTTAAAAATCACTGGCCAGGGCAACAACAGGGCTGGATTATGGATCAGGGCTGCGTTTCCCAAAAGCATCATAAGCCTATCAGTAGAACAACTGTTACAAATGGTCTCTACGATCAACTTTTTCTCACAATGCTTTTGAGAAATGCAGCTCAGGTCAGTAGGGCCAGTGGCCTCAAACCTCAAGGCAAACAATGCAAGTTGACTACTAAGGGCCCCACAGCATATGAGAATACACTGAGCACTAGGTTCTTGACTACTATTTTAGTTTATTTTTTTTAGTGTTTACATTTTAAGTAATATTAACTAGACATTTGCCAGTATTCTGTTATAAAACATATTACAGAAGATGCATGGTATCATTTTTGTGGGAACTTTAAAATACTGTGAATAATTGTAAATATCTCACTACGAATTGTATAGATTTTTATCTTTGTCAAGAAGCATGGCTGAAGAAGTGAAGAAGACTGGCTGAAAGAAAATGCCAATTCACTCTTTGACAGCACTGTGGAAAAATATTGGTAAATAAAACAATTATTATTGGAGTATATGTTTTATGTTTAATGCATTGTCACTTGCCATTTCTTTGTAGTTGTTTGTAAATTTTACTAGCAATTTCTGAGTGAAAATTGGTTCAGAATAAATCCTACACTACTTTTTTTTTCTCCAGTGGAGAGGTGCTACTTAGAAAAAGGCAGAAATAATATTGTTACCCTATTGCCCCATAAAAAAACAGGCTGCAAAACTGGCTTGTTACAAAAAAGAAAGGAAATCAAACAGTATTTACTTATAGAGTATTTGGTGTATACTTTAAGTATACTTAGTATACTTAAAGACATAATATTTATTTTCACATTTCAAACATTTTTTGAACATTCATGTTCACACCTTTTAACATTTTAATCTGGACTAAAACAGAACAACACTTACTGTAAATTTCTGTACAGCACCATTTTAATGCTGTGATAAAAGCATTAGCAATTTCTGTGATATGAAAATTTGATACAATCACATGCCTACTGTTAACCTATAAAAAATGTTTCCTAATTTAAGCAAAAATGAATTTGTTGCTTATTGTAGATTTTGACAAAACCATTAAAAAGTAATCAAATACAGCTGAACTATTTTGATATCAAAAGCAAAAAGCTTCAAAATAACTAACAATTTCACATTCAAAATGAGTGAAATCAAATACAAGGCAAGATTACTTACAGTCTTACAGTTGAAGCTAAAACTTTACAAAGAATAACTGAAAGTCTCATCTAAAAGACTACACATTTGTTTCTCTACATTAGTGAAAGTGCAATGTGTAATGAACATGTTCAAACAATAAAAATTCTTCTTATTTCGACTCTGCTCACATTTTTTACTAACAGCATTTTCTTCTGGCTTCAGAGCTGACCACTCGTGCAGCAGTTGGGGTGGATCAGCAATTATGGATTATACCATTAAAGAAAGTCTCTTTAAAGCATCCCAGAAGGGAATGCAGTTTAGTGTGCAGGGCTCATCAAGGCCCTCACTGATGGCTCTTTCTCTCTCCTTGATGTCCACTTTCAGCTCGGATCATTTATAAACAAAATGGAGCCTGCCAGATGCAGAAAGCTTCAAAATGGCTGTCCCTCCGCCTGATTGAGATTAATGCTCCCACCCCGGCACAGATTAGAGGAGTGAAGTAACCGTGTCTGATTTCAGCTCAAACTGAGATTTATGATAGAAAAACACGGAGATGGGGTTACACTTGTCATTGATCCGGCCCTGGCTCGGCTATGCTAGCGCGTCTGGGAGATGACCTGCTGCTATATATCGAGAACTGAAATAATATCTGACAGAGTCACATGACTGACAACCAGTGGTTTAGCTTTACAGTCGGAACTTAAGGGGTTTATGGAGCTCTGGTGTGGTGGTTTCCTTTCATTTTTTTTAAGCAAACATCTTTTTTTTCCTAATAAGAACATATTGTATAAACTATTATCTAGCATAAGATTAACCTAGTAAGTAGTAGCTTTAAACACATTCTTAATCAATTTGATTTACCAAAAACACGATGCTTGTTATTATTAATGTATGTTAACCTTGTTATTGTACGGTTTCACCCTACTCCTTAAAAAATATTGCTACAAATTTCTCAATTATCAAACAAATTGTAGTGCTGACTGCATTAGTCAAAGTCAATCATTCAACCCTGTTACTCAATTTATTATAAGAAAAATGATCAAACTAATAATTTATTTCATTTATTGTAAATTATCTAGATTTCAACCCAAAATTAGTCTCAAACCTCAACTAAATGTAAAACAAACTGCTCATATAATATTTAGTTAAATTCCTGATGTTGATGGCCAACATTTTCTGAAGATTAAGTACCACCTTTCATTGATCATTTGTTGTAACAAAAAAGAGTTTTAGAGCATATATTTACTCTATTCACGAAAAGTGCCGTATCGCATTTAAGAGCACTTAATGGATGTTTTACGATGTATAAATGCTTCTTTAGATAAAGACATGCTGACATATAATGGTATTTATGAGTACGTTTGCTTAATAAATATTTATGGTATCCTGCATGGCTCAGCAGCATAGCAGGGAAGAGGCCCTAGTCTGATCACACGCTTCCTGTCTCCTCGATGAAGAACGAGCACCTCTGATGCATAAACATTATCTGCTACATTTTCCATAGTAATCTTGCAGTTACCTGCTGCTCCTTGCCCTACATTTTTAAACATAAATCAAACTGAAAAGTGGAGCAGAGGTTTGGGTGATTAGAATATTGAAATACATCTGAGAGAGTTTTAAGAGTCTTATATTATTTCATTTGGTCTAATAATAGCCTAGATTAAAGGACAAATTCATCCAAAAATGAAAATATACTGAAGATTTACTCACCCTCAGGTGATCCAATATGTAGATGAGTTTGTTTCTTCATTAAGAACAGAATTGGAGAAATATAGCATTACATCACTTGCTCACCAATGGATCCTCTGCAGTGAATGGGTGCCGTCAGAATGAGATAAAAACATCACAATAATCCACATGACTCCAGTCCATCAACTTAACTGAAGCAACAGTTTGAAGTTGAAAACATCACTTCACGAGAGTTAAATTGATGGACTGGAGTCATGTGGATTACTTTGATGTTTTTATCAGCTGTTTGGACTCTCATTCTGACGGCACCCATTCACTGCAGAGGATCCATTGGTGAACAAGTGATGGAATAAAGAATAAGGATAAAGAAACGAACTCATCTAAATCGTGATGGTAGGAGCATGAGTAAATTTTCATTTTTGGGTGAATATTCCTTTAAACCAGCATAGATTTAACTGCTTGCTGTGTGAGCTGACATCCACTAAAAACATCCTCCTAACACCACTTGGTATTGCAAAAAGAAAAAAAGCCAGTTATAAGATCTTTTGTGTATAGATGCTACTTAGTTTGTTTTTTCTATCTAGACCTATGAAATTCAGTTTAAAGGGAAGTTAAGTGTCCAAATAAGTTCAGTTCACTATGTACATCAATTAGGTTGAAAAAGCACTAATGACTCCCCTAACTTCCTCAACTCTCTAGTAACTTATTCTCTTTTTCTCATTTAAAACATCTTTAAATCCGTTGACTGCTTTCAACACCATCGCCAAACACTCTGAGTTACTGCTGTCTGTGTTATAGCCTTAGTTGTTTAATATGCCATAATTATTGCTCATGTTTTTTTATGGATGGTGCGAAAACGTGTTGTGAAATTGGCAGTAAAATTAACAGGCTGTTAGATGATCGCATAGAACAATTATCTGCTTTGTGCGTGGGCAGGCATAAAGCACAGATATCACTACAACAAAAAATAAAAAGCCTTTTATTGAGTTTCACAGGCTTTCTGCATTTGGGGTTTTCACACCGCATTGATCACCAAATGTTAAGTTTCTTTTACCAGCTTCGATTCTCTCTTGAAACGACAGCCGAAAGCTCTGTGCTTTAGTTCTATTGTGCTTCAGAGCTGTTCAGAGCGGCACGGCATGCAACGGTATTCTGTTAAAGAAGTATCTGTCAGGGACTGGCTCATTTCTCTGAGCACTTAAACATGCTCATTCTTATTTCAGAGAACCTCTCCTTTTTTGGATGAACAGACGGGAAAAAGAGGCTTTTACTGGCTGGCCACCTGTTCTCATCTTTTCTAAAGAACAGGAGAAAGAGAAGCCTGTGTGAGAATGTGTGTGGCAGAGACAGATAGAGAGGGAGAAAAGGAGAAAGAATAGGCGAGCTGAAGGGAGGATAGGGACCTCAATGTGATTGAAGCATCTGTTTTTCTGTTGTATACTGGCCTCTGGGGAGATAGGGGCACAACATTTTGAGCCACACACACAAAGAAATGCTATGTTATATCACCTGTCAGCTGCACCATTTATTACTTCTCACAGCTTTAAATACATACACACACATACAGTACCAGGTTTTATAGAATTTCAGCCTTAGGACAGAGTCCCTTACCCAAATATGAGATTTTGTGGCTCAGCCATGTTCACACAGACAGCGATTTTATCACAGGGGGTCAGTAGGTCGCCCTACTGTTAATTGCTATAGTCAGTTGAATGTTACTGTGCTAAAGCTGTTAAAAATCTGATTGCAAACTTTGTGTCTTGCCAGTAAAAATACGATTTAATTCTATTTAGTCAGTAAATCTTACTTGCTGCTAAACATTAACATTTTCAGGGGAAAAAATGCATAGAAATTGTTCATTCAAGGTTCAATATGTCTTTAAGTGCTTTACGAACAAGGTATTGCAGCAAATCCCAGCAACAAATTTCCATATATCTATGCAGCAACAAATCAACAGAAAGTCTTTAATTTTTAACGAGAGTTACCAATTTCCATTGGCATGATTTATTGTGGACGTGTAAGATTATGCAAGTTAAATTTTTGCGTGACTGACAATTTTAAAACTGCATCTGTTCGTGTATAAGTTTCTATGTGCAGTGGAACACAATCAAAGCTATCATGAAAAATGTTTTGGTCATAATAAAATTCACTAGGGTCCAAATCAAAACTGGACCCCACTTTCATTCATTAAAATAAATAAATAATATCACACTTTTTATGTATGAGCCCCTAGTGTTTGTTTGTTTTCTTTTTTGTACATTGTAAGTGTTGTTACAGACACGGTATGTACATGTAAGTGTTTAAAGAAAATTTAATAAAAATAATATTACAAAAAATAAAGAAATAAATAAAATAAGAAGGAATAAATAAGAAGATAAGATAAATAAATTATAGAAGATAGAATAATTTACTCATTTGGATAATGAGCAAATTATATTAGAATTTAAATGTTGGGGGAACTATTCCTTAAATAATACCCCTAAAATAATAATAATAATAATAATAATAATAATAATAATAATAATAATAATTTAAAAATAACTGGTAAATTATAATTGCAAAGTAATTGCTCTTAATGATGCATTGCAAGCTGGTAAAAGCAGCTGAATGTTGTGGTAACCAAAATAAAGTATTTATACGTCTGATCTGAAACAAATCTAACAGCTGGTTATTGTTATGGCTGTAATAATAGTTTATTGATTTTTTTTTTTTAAAGAAAGAAATTCAAATGATAAAATCCTATTAACTGAAACTCTGGTCCATGCTGAGGCCTAAAATTAATTCATTAGAAAACTGCAGATCATTGCAGAAAATTCAGAATCTTTGGCAAGGAATTCGAGTGGTCCTAAAGCGGACACCTGAGGCATGCCACAGCCAGACTCAGCAGACCAGAAAAGATAAGAAATTTTGTGGGGTTTTACATTCACACTCACCGATCAGCAGAACAGATAGTAAGCCAAAGCATGCCACAGGGTCCTATTAACAATGAAAGTGCCCAGGCAAGCGTGCAAGCATTTATGATCTCTGTGAAAAGAACAGAGGGAATATTGTTCCTATTATTCTCGGTTCATCGTTTCACTTTTCGTGTGAAGGTCAGTTCCAGAAAGAGGTCGAACTAAGAGGTGGGAAGGGAGGAAAGGAGAATAATTCATATTCTCATAAAAGGGTCAGTGCAAAAGACCATTGAGTCAATCTCTATAGTTCTCTCTCACATTTTCCCTCGCTTTCTCTCTCAAAGCTTAAAAGGGATCTATGCTAGCTGGATGCCTTTAGTCAAAGATGAACATACACTCTTAAGAAATAAAAGCTTCTTGTTTTATTCCTTGTAGCATTGAACAAATACTTCTTGTTCAATTTTTTTTATCAAGAACCATTTTTCACTGCAGGGCATCTAGCTGTCAGTGGAGGAAGTAAAGGATTTACTATTTCAACCAAAAACTGCTATTTATTTATTTACAATTCCAGACTGTCCTGTGACTGTGACATTAAAGCCAAGAGAAAAAAAACTTTTGTACCCAAGACCCTGCTTTTTATAAAACAGCTACAATAATAAAATTAACAAATTTATATGTTGATTTTTGTAAACAAAGATGCATTTTAGGTCCAATTTGTGCAATGTGACAATAGAGGCTGATGAGACAATGCCAACCAGCTAAACTGAGCACAAGTTCCGTGGTTGGTAGCATAAACTGCTTTGACTAGTCTTGAAAGTTAGTAATCTATTTATTTAGACTGGTTATAACTTTTTAAATTTAGTTACATAAAAAGGTCTAATTTGAATCCAAAAAGTAAGACTGTTTAAGTTTCATTAAACTAGCCTATCTCTTAAGACACAGTCTTAACAAAGTGGCTATGTTTATCCAGATCAGCATATTGCTTTCTATCTTCTATAAAGCACCAGTAACCATTTTAATTCTTCACAAAAATACCTCAGAACATTAATTTAGAGCTATTTTTAGGACTCTAATTTTTCCTCAAAATAAAGTTTTAATTAAAAACAGCAAAATAATTCATGTTAGGTCATGCCTCTTCTTACACTTAAAACAATATTAAAATATTTTCACAACATTAGTGTGCTGTCAAGCTTTTATAACACTTAAAAAATGAAACAGTAAAATTAAGGGTGTTATGAAATCAGCATTAAACAGCTGTAAAACTCTTTTTAATTCCTTATTTTTAAGAGTCAATAAAGTAAATACTATATAAAGTGCTAACATTTTGTCTGTGGTTGTCCATCCTCGGAAGGACACAGCTGGACACACATACACACCAAAAGTCCCTCACACACAACATGCTCACACTAAACACAGCTGATGGGAAGGCCTGGGGCTTTACTTCTGCAGTCTTGCCTTATCACTGCACTGCCTTCTGTGTCTGCATCTGCTCACTTTGTCAGTCTGTTATCATCCTCTATATTATACCTCCCACTATTGACACATAAACCTACATGGATTTGTCCCTCAGTATACAAAAAAAATTATTTTTAATTTAAAAGTCTTAAACCTATGTCACAATGGACAAATATTCCCTGGAAAAAAAGGTAGAAACATGTAACATGTTCTGTTATTGCCAATTAGATCATCATATTATCACTATGTAGAACTGAGGATTCAGGAGCTGTGGGTTTGGTTGATTTGTTGACATGCGGTTTATGAACTCAGGGAGTTTATTAATGCTTCTGTGTTGCAAAACAAAAGCCTCTGGTGTATTAGTACTCTCACCAGAGTTGTTAGTCATGGTCCACTACACTATAACATCATAAACACCCACAAAAATGAGAGAAATTATGACGCAAGCGTCATCTTCTATCAGAGGAGTAATTAGTGCTGTGGCCTGTTAATTAAGGCTTAGAGTTGCTCTCTAAATTACCTTAGAGGAAAAGAGTTTTGTTTGTAACACTGTAAAAATAATTAGTTCACTCTTATTTTTATGGAAATCAATTGCCTCCTTACGTTGTTGGTGATTACTAATGACTTTCTCATGACTCAGTTAGGCAGCTCATGCGAAACATTACCATAAAATAAAACCTGTCAAGAACATATTCTGGCCATTTTTCTCACTAGAAATCAAAACAAATAAGATATTATGTTTTGTTTCACACTGTCATTGATTTTGGAGTTAAATGTTACTTGTTCTTGACAGGTTTTGTCAGAGTCACGAAATACATAGAAAGTGCTCAGATTTACTAGAAGACTAGGAATTTATAATATTATTTTTTTCCTAATGATAAAGTATGTGTCCTACTTTCCTTCTTCAAAGAAGAATATTTTGAAATAAACAGAGAAATATTTTTAGGGCAAGACATATCATTAACAGAAAAATTTGTGTAATACACATTATTATCTCCTGTATTTTCTATAATCTGTTTTCTACAGTATTTTTCTCATCTGAAGTTTTTGGAGTAACATACTCAAAAGAAAACAGTCCTTGTGTAAAAGTTTGTCTAGTATATCCATGTGCGCTTGAGTTCGCTCCTGTCAGGAAAAGTGTTTCAAACTCTAATAGTGGTGGACAATCAATATTTCCTTATTTACTCCCACCGGGAAACTCAGATAATGGTATTAGGCCACAAGTGTGACTTATCAAGCCTTAGTGATTCATTCATTACTAGGATGAATCTCAAGCAGTGCAACAGACTAAGCAAAATTCCAGCTGTTCATTTTCTCATAAGTGCTCAATGTCTTTTTAACACTCTGAAGAGGAAAAGACAGGAGCGAAAGAGGCTAAATAAGAAAAGCCAAATACAAGACATTTTCTTGTTAGTAAATCAATGATCTCCTTATACAAGCATTACATTAAAGGAAGTCTCTGTTAGAATGAAACTCCACAAAATTAGTTTGTTAGTTTTTTGGGGTTTTTTATTCTGGCCTTTTAGTCCATTAGTGTTAGCTTTGAGGTAGTGCAGTGCTTCTCAACTGGTGGGTCATCATGTCCAAGATCATGTGTGCCAACATGGATGAGTTGTATGACATAAACTCATCCTATGCAAAATGATGCACTATGTAAAAGAAAATATGACCTAGATTACATAAAATATGGGTTCACTTCCAACAAGATTGAAAATGGTATGACCACACTGTGTGATGAATTACTGGCTACCGAGAACATCAGTTTGACAATCAGCTGACATTTAGAAATCAATCACTGAAGACTGCAAATTCCACTTCTGCCATTACATGCATTTACACATTTTCTTATTCAGTATGTCATGTTAATAATTTGACATTTTTGGGGTCTATGCATTTTATGTTGATATTAGAATTTAAAATAATTTAGGGACAGGTTTTTTTCATTTTGTTTGATTAATAATTTTGCAATGTTTGGTCACTGCTTGATATCCTATGTAAAATCTAGGTCTAACAGCAAAATCAACTGAGAAGCACTGTACTTGTGTAAGCCAAAAAAAGGGGCAAAATACACTTTTAGTAGACAATAAATTTAGTAGATTTAAAAATTTAGTAGATAAGAAGCAATATCACACAAACAAGAGTATGTTATGGATGTATATCAGAATGGCTGTGATTCAGCCTCTGAGGCATTTATATGCTAGTGCAGTAGAATAGCATTTACAGTATGCTATGCCGACAATGCTCAAAAACCTTGAACTATGCAAAACTATGCAAAGTAAAAATTTTAAAAAAAAGACCCAGATTACATGAAATGCAGGTTCACTTGAAATGGTTTGTGCCGACCACAATGTAATTATAAATAGGGGAGTAAAAACAATATAAATGAATAATAAATTTAAATAATAATTCTAATATTAATATTATAAATATACTAACATACTAATAGAATTACAATATATTATTATTAAAAAGGTTATTCATAACACAATTAAGGTCCTTTATAAATAGCACATTCAAAGCATGCTTCTTTATAGAACCTTATGAAAAGGGTTCTATTAAACACTAAAAAGGATTTTGCAATTGGTAAAAGCCACAGAACCCAGGTACTGTTTAAAACCATTTTTCTTAAGAGTGTATGCACTTGATAGTAATATGGTAGCCTAATAATTAAAAAAAAAAAAAGAAAGAGTAGAGTAAAAGAAAGAGTGTGCTGGAAGTGTGTCAGCATGGCTGTGATTAAGGTTCAACAGACATGTAGCTAAATAGGCAAGAAAAAAAAACTAGGATTGTCTTAAAGATAATGTTTTGTATGGAGATACCTTTTTTATGCCATGGAGGACCTGGATCGTTAATGTGTCAAATTTGTTAGCAACGATGGCTTGGGTTGTTCTGGAGCAAAATGGAGACAACACGATTGTGTGATAATGCTTTTATACAGCAGTTAAGTAAACAAGAAGTTACTATTGAGGAACTTACATGTTAGTGCCAGTTGTTTTGTATGTTTTGCTCCACCAGCGAAATTAGTTCCAAACAAACCACTCACATCAACAAACCATGGTGTTTTACTGCTAAATGACTGTGCTTTTAAACGATTTGTTTAAATGAATGAATCAATGACTCATAAAATGAGTGATTTAATCGCTTGTCATCACCTATTGGCGTAAAAAACGTAAGCTTCAGGAAGTCCAAGTGGACTCTTATATCGGCAGTTCTGCGCGTTTGGCATTAATGTATGAACACTTTTAAAGTGTACACACTTATAATGACTCAGTTTGCATTACACACATTTTGTCCAGTCAAATACAAATGAGAACGTCCCTCCTAATAGCAACATTGCAAAACTGGCCAATAAGTTGGAGGAGCAAACTAACTCTAAACATAACTCTACCCCCTACTCCACAAGAAAAATCAGTAATTATGTGCAGAATCACTTTGTATCATGTATAATTACCTTCTAATATTATATGTTACTAAACAAGAGATTGTACAAACTTTTTTATGGTTCATGCATAAGTCTTTTTATCAGGTGATAGAGCTGGTACACTATGAATAGATTAGTTGCAAGTCTAATAATTAGAACCTGCCTCATAACTAATAACAATGTCACACACGCAAACTTCACCTCTTCCTGGAAGTCCGGAGAACAAGGTTTTCTCTGAAACGTACTGTAGTTCTCCTTATATTATCCAAAGATAATATAAATCCAAAAGAACAAACAAAAACAAAGGCAGAAAACACCTTTGTGGTAAAAGTGAAAAAGAAAAAACTTTTCTTATTACGGCATCATACAGTATTTCTGTGAAAACTACATTATATCAGTGGCAGATTCAAGTCATATGTAGGTGTAACTATACTGTTTTAAAAAAAACTGAAAATGTGCTAATAACTTTCTGCCAGGACATTTGCATTAATCCTAAAACTTGATGCAATGAAGTGCAAGATTAAAAATACAGGTAAAACTTTACAGGTAAAACAGGTAAAAAATTCCTTCATGTTAATACAGTACACTGCCCTGTTTTTACTTCATTTTTACAGTTTTTTTACAGTGTCTGTTTGCTTTTAAGAAACATGACAAATTAATTTCTTTGTAACTTTTTACTATGTATATGGATATTTCATGTAATTGCATTAGATCATTTTTCTTTAAGTGAATTCAGCCCATTATCAACATGTTGCAAGTTAATTGACCTCAAAGGCTATTGTTTAGTAGACTTTACTGAACAATAATCACATTAAACTGTAATTATAAGTGAGAAAATCACACTGCCATTAGCAAGAGCGGTTATGTATAAGTGTTCAACCAAATTGGTCTCAAAACAATTTCCTTGATGACTGACCGCATTTCAAACACAATGAACAAAGGTGGGCATTTGTTGCTTCATTTTGAGGTCAGGCTGGGCAATTATATGGATATTTCACCCAAAAATACATCATTCCAAACTCAACTGTTTTAGATTTTATGGAACACAAAAGGAGATGTTAAGAAGTATGTTCAATGCCTTTAGAATTATTTATGTCAAAACATCTTGATGTGTCATATTAATTGGAATCACATTTGGGAACACACTAAAATGTTGTGTTCCATGGAAGAAATAATCATACAGTTTTGCAATGACATGAGAGTGACAGAGTTTGATGTTCTCTTTGTTTTAAACTGGAAAGAGAGGTCAAATAAAACTAACTAATTGAAAAGGTAACAGAATTCATAAAAAGTTCACTTCTGTTGAATGATCACTTCAAATTCATTAAGTGTGAGGATAGCATGACATGTTCTTTCATAATATTAATTATAGATAAAAATCCACCCCCGGATAAAATATCTTCACACAGAGATGCGTTCTCGCCTCTTCAACCATACAGCGTTTGATAAGTCTATGCATTTTAGAAAGTAACTATACAGTATAATACCAATATGTATTGAATCTTTTTTTGCGTGTAAGAATGAGCTCTGTTTTTCAGAGCTGAGAATATCCTCCTGATCCAGGGTAAATAAGGTACATCAGTTTAATTAAAAAGCCTCCGAAAGGAGATCTGGTGAGATTTACATTTCAAAGCTCCTCTGTCTCTGCTGTCTATCCTCCTGGAATGGAAAACAGGGATGTAATTTGGTTAGAACACCCCTCTGAAAATGATTTGGGTGATTAAGTGACCTGAAATGTTTGAATATCAAATGAGAAACCTGTGAATTAACCATGAGAAAGAGATGAGTTGCAAGAGCAGGGAAGACGAGGTTTGACAGTGAGAAATGGACTGATCAGGCAAAGGTCTTCAAAAAGCATGGGAATAGTCACCAACAATTTATTTGTATTTGTCAATGAAGTAACAGGAGGAAAAGTTAAACCCTTATATAGAAATATCTTCCCTCCAACCATCTGGAGAGCTTAGACACTCTCTATTTGGCCAAAGGATATTCAGTTTGAGGCCTCTCAGCAAGACCATGTCTTACCGGTGTCGAGCGCAATAATATGTGCTTCGATAAAGCAAATTGAAATTTTATCCTTTTTGTATGTTCTCAGACAGTGTGCCAAACCTTTCTGATGAACTGAAAGAATTGTATGACAGTATCTCCCACAGCTTTTCCATTTTCAAATAAAAATATGCTCACCACTTCTGACAGGTTACACATTTTTATCCACTTTTATCCACGTTTTTAGTCCACTTCACTTTTATTTGTGGAGTACCATCCAGAGGTCATCCACAGTTAACATGCAGATTTTAAAGGGAGAACAAGTTATTCAGTTCAGCCCATTCAGGTCTGCTGTAGGTCATAGGCAACATTTTTTATGGAGGCTTTGTTGGATATGTATAATTAATTAATACAGGATTTGAACGCAAGTCTCTATGATTTTGCAGAATCCTAATAGCCGCTTAAACTAGGGGTTTTCAACAGGGGTCATGTAAAAATAAATTAACAAACTAAATAAATAAACGTGTTACAATATTAAGTTAAATTCAACCAATGATGAAATCACAAGTTGTGAAAAGTTCAGCTACGTATAATTATTCCTCCCACATTAAAATGTATCAAGTTTAATTAAAATATACAGAGCCATATACTTGTTTTGATTACATCAATAATTATTATTTTAATGCCTTTGTAATGTAATAAATCAATACACTACACTCTAAAAATATTTTGGCGCAGCAACAAAAAAATCAATTTCATTAGAAGTTGTCAACTCAAAAAGATTGATGCAAACTTTTTTTTTTTTTTGAGCACAAGAAAATGCAACAGTTTGCTTCAATCTCTTTGAGTTATAACAACTTCTAATGAAATTATGTTCAACAACAAATTACACAAAGTTAGAGGAATAAAACATGTGTAATAACAGTGTTAACAGGTCTTTTTCTTCCATTGTTAAAAAACCTTCAATTTCTTTATTTATATATCTGAAATTTAGGCGCAATTTACATACAACATGAGCGCCTAATATTTCAATATAATATTTTCTTTTTTCCACTCTTGCTAAAGCCAGTTTTATTCAATTTAATTTGAATCAGAAGTCATTTAGATCAAACAGAAAATGTAACCATTTGTACTTGTCAAAAGTATTTGCATTTCCTTATTAAATTAACAAATATTACCAATGTGATATGTGATTCCATGTATCAAAAGGCATATGAAAATCGCTTCATGATACAGCAAGTAATAGTTTGTATTAGACAGGCCTAAATCCCAGGCTGGTTTTCAGTCTCAGTCCATCCCTGTATGTGTGTGTGTTTTCACATAAGCCCATGCACTGCATCATCGCGCACATCCATAACACAGACACCTGAGCCTTATGACTCTCTGAGTAATGACTCTGCAGGGAGATCTTTCCCAAGACTCCACCCCTCATTTCCAGTCCAGGTGGTCTGATGCCAAACTGCGTTGCTTCTCCAAACTCCGATAACTGACGGGCCTTTTTCCCTCTAATCTGATTTCTATCGAGTGAGTGCGGGCAGCAAGTGCTACTAAAGCCTCTCTATGGTGTGTTATAAATTTTACCACTGACACCTTAAAAGCCAACAGCCCCCACCCACCCTGTCCCGCTCCGACAGACCGTATAAACACACATGCTCCCCTCTTGCCCCTTGCCCGTATGCTGCTGCCCCTCCACCGCCTTGCAGCCTAATGGGGGAGATAGTGTTACGAATGGAGAGGGAAGTGCCCCTATCATGATGTCAGACTTCCTAACGGCTGCTTAAGTGCTGCTTAAAAATGACCCCAGCACTCTCTGGATCTGAGCGCATTGTATCGAAGACTAATGATTACATGTGCAATGAGATGCGGCTTAATGAGGAAGCATTTTACGGCGGAAATGACTTAAATCTTCTTCTCCGGCTGTGTGCTCATTTGGTATTAAATGAAAGCAGTCCGGGCAAATGTCTGATGCATGCTGGGAAATGGAAATCACGTTTTGCATCATTTACACTCTTGTAGTATGTAATTTATCTATGCTGCACAGGATGAAAAGAGTCAAAACTAGTAAATATCATTTGTTTGCAGATGCCGCTGTTCTTACACTACTGCACAAAAGTTTGGGGTAATGGCTACTGAAAACTTACATTTTTAAAAATTTTAAATTTTAATAATATTTCAAAATATTACTGTTTTAACTGTATTTTTAATCAAATAAATGCAGTCTTGGTAAACATAAGAGACTTCTTTCAAAAACATTTTTAAAAAAAAATTCCAATCCCAAATATATATGGACCTGACTGTATGTGCAATCTTTTTATTTTATTCTATTTTATTTTATTTTTTTGTCTAAACATTTTTAGGGCTGCTGTATCCCTCATCCCAAACAAGGCTCATCCCTTGTTTTCTTAATTTTAAAAAAAATACAACTTGTGGTCACTGTGTTGCACTTACTCTAATAATAGCCCATTATTACAGGATCATTCACTGTAAAATTGGATATAAGCTATTTTTACATGAAAGTCATTGTCTTTTGGTTATACTGACATATTGAAACAATCAGTATTTTCAACATTTACGTTTACCCTTATTCACTTCCATTGTAAGCACCCCACTGTAACCCAGATTTTTGCTTTAAACAAAAAGATGAGGGATAAGGGATAAGTGGCAGTTTTTAACTGCAAGATAATCAACATTATGCCACAGATGCTATCGATTGAGCTTTACTATAGCCTTCTGAATCTGGAATTTTCCTTTCAGGTTTGTCCCTTAGACATTGAAGGAAAGGCTTTGTACTACAGCAGTGCAGTGTTGCCAACTGCTTTCAATTAAAAATAGCTAAAACTGGTAGCTAAATGTCACTAGATGACATCATAATGCCAAATTCACTGATCTATATAAAGATGAATAGAGATCAGTGGGCGAATCAAAGAACTTAGATAAGAGTTTTGTCCAAAGAAGTAGCTATATTTGTCCCTAAACTTTTGAAAAAGTCTCAAAAAGAGAGTGAGAAGTAGCTAAATCTAGCTACAAAATAGCTAGAATTGGCAACACTGCAGCAGTGGTTCCTCAAACCTCTCCATAATTGCACAACACCACACACATTTTGTATGTCTCTATATCGACACCCCAGCACAGGTCTTGCAGTGCCTGTGAGCTGGTGGAGACAGATCAGTGCCGTTGGATGAGGGGGCCCTGCCATCTCAAGGCTGAAGGGATATCTCAAACCAGGGTTCCTGTACTACAAGGCTCAAAGAAGATTGGGGTTATTTTTAAACAAAGATCCACTCCAGCAGAAGAAAAGCCTGTGTCAGTTGACATTTGAAAAGTAGACACTGTTGCACAAGCTTTAAGTCTCTCTCTTTCTGGCTATAAGTGTGTGAGTGACAATGGCCGCTGTGCGGGCACTGATGGATGGTCTGGTTTTTCCTCTTTATCAACCTGATCAGAAATGTGGCAGCCACCCCAGAGCTGCCGCGCTCTCTAAATCACTGGCCACAGAGACAAAGAAACATCTACTGCACCAGTACTGGAGCAAGTCGCAAGCCCTGGCAGCCTCCCTATGTGCTCTTTAACTCACACAGCAAACACTGCTCAGGTGCAGCAATGGCTGTTTCAACTTCTCCAGGCTGAATCAATACTGGAAAGTTTACTTGCAATGATGTTTACATGATTCAAGGTGAACTAGAAGAAAGTCTGTTGAAATATCATTTTTAGCCAAGTTTAGCCAAAACAATCTCTTGCACCAAGGTTGCATTTATTTGACTAAACATACAGTAAAAACAATAATATTGTGAAATACTACTTTATTTGAAATAACTTCCCTATTTTAATAATATATTTTAAATTGTTCTTTATTTCTGTGATAGCAAAGCTGAATTTTCAGGAGCCATTACTTCAGTCTTTCGTGTCACATGATCCATATGCTTATTTGCTCAAGAAACATTTCTCAATATTATGAATGTTGACAACATTTGTGCTTCTTTTTTGTGAAAACCATGCTGCTTTTTCAGGATTTTTTGATAAATAGAAAGTTCAAAAGAACTGCATTTAATTGAATGTATTAGATTTTTTAATCATTTGATCATTTTATGCATCCTTGCTTTAAAATTTAAATAAATAAATAAATAATGGGGAATGAAAGAATAAAAAAAAAAAAAAAAAAAAAAAAAAGAGGACACACACACACAAAATAAATTTTCCTCACCAGACCTCCTCCTCTCAAAAAAATCTTCTTTTGTCTTGTCTTCTTCCATTATAACCACTTTTGAAATGTGGCTCATTTTAAAGAATGACTAACAGATTTTTGATTGTTTTTGAGTTTCCCACACTTAATTGTATCCTAGAATTAACAACAAGGTAGGCTATGGCTAATAAACAAAATTCAAAAATTGACACCAGAATCTATATTTAAAATAAATATTCAGTAATGAAATTATAAATTATAAAAAAAATTATACATATATGTATTATTGTTAATAAAACGTTTTATCCTTCAACTAATTATGTATTTGTTTTGTGCTCTTTGATAAAAAGAGGACTCCCGGTCTTCTCATTTGATTGACAGTTAAATAGTCAACCCCCAACCCCACAAGACAAGAGTATAATTATAGCAGGACTGCTTTTGTAATATTAACAATGATGCGATTTTGAGACGCTCAACAGCAGCATGTTATCTCCGACCGCAAAAAGTCGTAATGATTACAGCCTGCTACATTCTAGCTGAATGAGGTTGCATTTCAAAGAGTTCCAGACAATACAAAGACAGGAAGACAACAGCTAAGCCCAGACCGGTTCCTAATGTTATGTACGTGTCAGTCTTCTTTTTAAACGCCAACACACCTGCGCCATTCTTCTGTCCAGTCCTGGATGAAACGACACAACAGGTGTCCATATCAGGTGCGCTGCAGCTGTGGATAGAGATGTGACGTGTGGGAGAGCAGCGACACCATGTGGTAATTCAGGTAATTCATTATTCGTCGTTGAAGAAAACACATAATTGCCGTTGAAGAAAAAGATGTCCTCCTCTGGGGGAGCGTGGGACTTCAAGCGCTTTCTAATCACTGGTAACTGACCTACAAATCGAATACTCTAGAAACGCCTTATCTTTGTAACCTCAAACAACTTTATACGATTTTAGCAGCGCTGAGAATAGTAACAGATACCACGTGACAACGCATTTTATAGTGCTACGTGCTATAACTGGGCACATAAATAACTACACAGAGAATCTTATAGTCATTTAATTGAAAATACAAAATTAAAAATGAAAATTATTATTATCGTGATAGAACAATAAGAAACAGCATCGAGGTCCCTTGAACCTTTAGTAGTACTGTAGTGCCACTGCCAAAACACTAGCAGGCGCCAAATACAGGCTCTGGTCTCTAATCAACGCCATCATAGAGGCAGAAGAAGATTATGGGAAGAAATGGGCGAGGAAGAATGAAATAAACAGCACAATAAAAATTATAAATCATAATGCCGCGCTAACTAGGACATTTATCATAAACTTAAACACTTTTCATCGTTTCATCAGGGGAGGAGGACATGGCGTTTGTCACAGCGAACTGGAACCCTCTGGGCGAGGCTTTCTACAGGTAAATAACAGAACAGCTTAATCATTCTGTTTACTAAATGTGCAGGATATGAGAGTATGAAATCATCCTGCTCACAAGCACTCGTTTAGGTAGAGAGAAAGTGTAGCTTTTAAACTGGATGTTTGTTTTGAATAGTCGCTGGTGTCACGTGACAGCTGTCATGCGTGGCAGTGAATCAGTTAACAAGCAGCATGGTTTTTTTCCTTATAGACGTAGCTTGGAGTGAATTGTAACTCTGACTGAATTAACTATGGCATTCTGGAAAAGTTCAATACTGAGTGTGAATCTGTTAGCGGAATAATTTTTCTTACAACTAGTATCTAAATGTGTTTAGGTTATACCTTATTTTTAATTTTTTGTATTAAAAAATTATATCCCTCCCCACCCGCTGTGGGAATTCTCACTCCAAGTTAAACTCAAAAGTTGGCAGCCCTGTTCTAGCTTATTTCATGCAAATTATCTGCACACATATATAATAGTTTTCAAAGATATTTTCACTTATAGGTTTAGTTCATATGTTTGGTTTTCATTCAGAAGTATGAATTTACAGTGTCATTGCTGTTTAATAAAGTGTTTTCCAGTATTTTGACACAGGAATCTCAACTTCCACTAAACATACATGAACCAAAGCTCACCTGTGTTCTCAACTTATGAAAGATCTTACATTATTATTTGTTTATATAATAGCTTATTTATTTTTTATCTATTTATTACACAATTTATGTGAACATTTCAGTTTGAAAAAAGTTCATTATATAACAATATAATAAAATAATACAATACAGTTATTTTTTCATATGAAATGGAATATTGTACACTTTTTATCCCATTGACTTGACTTGTGGTGTCTTGGTGGAAGTCCTGATGTTTACGCTTAAGGATATTGGGAAGAAACGTTTCTGCTTTGAAAACATTGACATTTTCCAGAGACATTTATTTATAAGGAAAAATAAATAAATTTAAAAAATTACAAAACAGTACACCTGCTGTTCCAGTTTTTAAATGTTTTTTGTCGTGTCATTTCAGCCAATTTTGAAAACCAAGAATGTTGTCATTGCTAAATATATCTCTGAAACCCCTGGATGTCCACTTTAAATTACATTTAGACAAAAAACTGTGGCATGTAAGATCTGAGAAATTCACTAAAAATAAATGTCCTCTATATTGAACAATACGTAATTGCTGGGTCCATTGTGGTTTCCCAAAAAGCATGGGTTGTGTGTTTATCTATGCAATGTCTAGTATTAAACTGGCTTTTATATTATGTTGTACAGCAGAGCTGTCATACTTGGTCCTTTTATGCTTTTAACACTTTTTGCCTCCCCCTTCTTTGTTTCTTTTTCCTTAAACAGAAAGATTGAATTGTATGAGATGGGCTGGAATCTGAAAGATGGTCTGAGAGAGTGTCTGGTTGCTGCAGCTCCTTACGGGGGTCCCATCGGTGAGTTCTGGGTGAGATCAGCCCAGCAAAATCTTACGTAAGATTATATCTCAGTACAATTTTGTGGAGTTCAAAGACAATGACACTTCTTTGTCTATCAGCTCTTCTAAAGGGTCATAACCGACGCTCTCCCAGTGCCAGACCTCAGTTAGAGATCTACTCTTCCTCAGGACTGCCTTTGGCCAGTTTTCCAGTAAGAACACGCAGCTGCACAGCAGGGCAGCCCGATTAATCACGATATGGCTTAGTGCAATTATCAAATCACAAAGAATGCCATTTAATTGAATAAATATACGCGGCACTGAGTTCCCCAAATTGTGCAACCCTAGAATTGACTATTAGTTATTAAAGAATACGGTTCCTTTTGAATACTTTAATGAACAGAAATTCTGTATAGTGACTTCTCTCTTTGTCTGTCTCAGTGGAAGAGTGGAGTGGTGAAGCAATTGGGTTGGACAGTGTCTGATGACCTACTGTGTGTTCAGGAGGATGGCACTGTGCTTGTCTATGATCTCTCGGGTGGCTTCAAGAGACACTTCAGCATGGGCAATGTGAGAATGCATGCATTTTTAAAAAGGATGCATCTGTGATTCTGTACTTTCAAAGCATTGTTTCTTTCAATCAGTATTGATTTATAGCTGAGCCATAGCATTGATTCTCTCACAGGAAGTTTCTCAGAGTCAGGTGCTGGAGACCAAGATTTTCCATTCGCCGTATGGGACAGGTGTTGCCATATTGACAGGTGCCTTGCGATTCACTTTGGCCACAAACATTGATGACATTAAATTGAGACGGCTGCCTGAGGTTCCAGGTAAAATATGCATTTCTTGTTGTGTTTTACATAATTCCACAGTATTCTGAACGATAAACTGTAAGTGAGATGCATTTATTAAGAGTTTGTTTATAACCATAAATGGTCATTTTTTTAATTTCAGGTCTACAGGGGGCGCCTCCATGCTGGGCAGTCTTGACTCAAGACAGGCAAAGTAAAGTGCTGGTGGCCAATGGATCTCATCTGTTCATCTTAGACAATACAGCCTGCACACCTGTGGTAAAGACCACTCAAACAGACTCAAACTACACAGATATTCAGATATTATCAGTGTTTTATTACCTAATAAATGCTAGTCTTTTTGCCCCAAATCAATCAAAAACGTGTATAAACAGCCAATGTGGATAAGAAAGCACCTGCTAAATAATGATTGTGTGTGTGTGTGTGTGTATATCAGACTCCGCCAGGTCTCTCTCCACAAGCATCCAGTATAGTTCACATGTGTGTCTCATTCAGTTATAAATATCTGGCGCTTCTCACTGACTCTGGCCATGTGTGGATGGGCACGTCCAACCTAAAAGTAAGTGAAACCCAGCAATAACATTTTGTATTTTATTAACCTGTTTATTCTGGTCACAGAAACTTTGTGGTAAATGGTCTAAGCGATTGTTTTTCCACAAGTTCATTACTCTATCCACTTTAATTGATTAGTTAACTAGTTAATCAATTGCTCTATCTTAAGCCTTAATTACAGCCTTAATACTTTCTGCATAACAAAGCAGCATCAGATGAATGTTTTCTTGTGCAGGAGAAACTCAGTGAGGTGGACACCAAAATCAAAACTCCCCTGAAACAAATGGCCTGGTATGACAATTTTTTACACTTTATATGAATTACATATATTCTGTGAATGCTGTATTTTCAGTCACATTTAGTTTTAAAGAACAGTTTGATTTTTTTTTTTTTTTTTTTTTCTTGCAGGTGCCGCAGGCCCAAGAGTCAGCAGCCATCGGCTGTGGTAATGTGGGATGGGCTCCTCCTAGTGGTGGGAGAATGTAAAGAAACAATTCAGTACCACCTGGACTATGACTCCATTCTGGTGCCGGAGCTGGACGGGGTCCGGATCATCAGTGGAACACACCATGAGCTTCTGCAAGAAGTCCCAGGTTAGAAGATGTATACAGAAAAAAATTCTACCTTAACATTCAAAAGTGTGGGGTCGGTAAGATATTTTAAATGTTTTTGAAAGTATTTAAATGTAATTAATTTCTGTAATGGTAAAGCCACATGATCCTTCAGAAATCATTCTAATAAGCTGATGCACTGATGCACCTTTTCAGAATTGTCTTCTGAATAGAAAGTTCAAAAGAGCAGCATTTATTTGAAATGGAAACCTTTTGTAGCATTATAAAGATCTTTACTGTTACATTCGATTTAATGCATCCTTGGATAAAAGGATTAATTTCAATAAAAAGCAAAAACCAAATCTTACTGACCCCAGACATTTGAATGGTAATGTATATAGATTGCTTTCAGGTTCTACATCCCTCAAGTCCACACGTGATTTGTTTTTTCCATGATGCTCTGCAGGTGCATGCGAGGAGATATTTAAAATTGCCTCAATGGCTCCTGGAGCATTACTGCTGGAGGCACACAAAGAATATGAGGTAAGACACATTTACTGTGTCAGATACACAATATAAAAACATGACATGGTGTCTTTAAAGTGAAAAATATAATACATAAAAATGACAACACAGAAATAAAACAACAGGGACATAACAGTAGCAAAAAAATATTCAATGCTAAAGGGATAGTTCATTCAAAAAATGAAAATTCTGTCATCATTTACTCACTCTCACCTCATTCCAAACCTGTATGAGTGCTGATCACAAAAGAATATATTTTGAAGAATCTAATTAAACTGACTTCTATCTCTTTAAGTGGTAATTATGGCAAGTATATTATGTCTAATGGCTTTTGTGTGTGAAAATATTTGCAGAAAGAGAGTCAGAAGGCAGATGAGTACCTGAGAGAGATTAAAGAACAGAGTCTGCTGAGTGAGGCTGTAAGGCAGTGTGTGGAGGCCGCTGGACATGAACATGAACCTGAGACACAAAAAACGCTCTTGAGGGTGAGCCACAAAGCCTAAATGCTGTGGGAAGAGACACATTTCATTTACAGAAGGAATGACAATACATATGGGTTTATACATTCTCTCTCTCTCTCTCTCTCTCTCTCTCTCTCTCTCAATTGTTGTCTCTGCAGGCGGCCTCATTTGGAAAGTGCTTTTTGAGTAATTTTCCTCCAGAGCAGTTTGTCAGCATGTGCAGAGACCTGCGGGTGTTGAATGCAGTTCGAGACTACACCATTGGTATTCCTCTTACCCACACTCAGTTCAAACAGATGACTGTACAGGTGCTCATCGACAGGTGAGACCATAAGAGGATCTAATTTTGTGCAGAACAATTGTCTGTTTGCATTGCAGAGAATTGTTTTGTGATCACTTCCTTTGAAATGAGTAAAGTTTTAAACTGAATATGATAAAGCAGATTATTCATCTTAAACTATGGCTCTTTCTCGGTTTCAGACTGGTGTATCGTAAATTCTATCCGCTGGCTATTGAGGTTTGCCGCTATTTAAAGACTCCAGAATATCAAGGAGTGAGCCGAGTTCTCAAACACTGGGCCTGCTACAAGGTGTGGATGTGGATGATATATTTGTGAGGGTAAAAATTAAAAAAATATGAATGTTGTGAAACATTTTACAAAACAGTTGTAATGTTTATATTTATTAATAAAACTATAAAATATAATTTAAGAAATTATTTAATTATTCCAGTATTTTGTATACACATCCTTTGAAAATTTGGGTTCAATGAAATTTTCTTTTTTTTTAAGAAATTGAAACTTATTTAGGAAAGTTGCATTAAATTTATAAAAATTAACAGTAAAGACAGTTATTTCAAACAATTATTTCACTGTAATTTTTACTGTATTTCTGATCAAATAAATGCAGCCTTGTCGAGCATTAGAGACTTCTTTCAAAAACATAAAAAATCTTACTAACCCCAAAGTTTTAAATGGTCATATCCACTAATTTTATAATAATTTCATGGCACTTTTGTGTGTCTTTTTGAAGTCTCCATTCATTATAAAGTTGATATCCCATTTATTATGAGTTTTATAAAACCACAGACATCAAGGGTTGTCACAGATGTTGTTTACAGAACCAGAGGACATCTGCAGGTGCAGATGGGTTTCATTTTACTTGCTAAACCTTCTGAAGATGTATGACATTTTGTTCAGTCTGAGAGGTTCTGATGCAGCACAACAAAGCTTGTGAGTGAAGTGATGATCAGTTAAACCCCATAAAAGTTTGTTTTTTTGTGTGTGTGTGTGCTTTTGCAGGTCCAGCAGAAAGAAGAATCAGATGAAGTCATAGCAAAAGCTGTGAGTGTGAAGCTTGCTGATGCTTCTGGAATCTCCTATTCTGAAATCGCCACTAAAGCGTATGAGAGTGGACGCACAGAGCTCGCCATTAAGGTACACGCACACACGGACTATGTTCTAATAAAGACCAGGGCCACTGATATTATGGGTTGTCAATAAGTTTGTGTTGGTCTCTCTCTTTCAGTTGTTGGAGTTTGAGCCTCGTTCTGGTGAGCAGGTCCCACTGTTGTTAAAAATAAAGAAAAGCCCTCTGGCTTTAAGCAAAGCCATTGAGAGTGGAGACACAGACCTCGGTACACACACATTCACATACATGTTTCAAAACCTCATGAGCTGCCTACCTAGGCATTATTTTATGTAGATCCACTACTGTAATTTATTCCTGTGATGGCAAAGCTGAATTTTCAGCATCATTACTCCTTTCTGTGTGGAGTTTGCATGTTCTCCCTGTGTCTGCGTAGGTTTACGCCGGGTGCTCCGGTTTCCTCCCACAGCCCAAAGACATGCACGTTAGGTTAATTGAAGTCTCTAAATTGTCCCTGGACGTGTGTGAAGACAAAGACTTGTGTATGGATCAACTTGTGTATAGATTGACTGACTGGTTCTCACCATGAATATAGCCTTAGAAGCTGGAATGGTGTTAAGAAGGAAATAAACAAACAAACTCCAGTCTTCAGTGTTACATGATCCTTCAGAAATCATTTTAATATGCTAATTTTGCGTTTAAGAAACATTTCTTATTATCATTATAAATGTTGAAAACAGCTGTGCTGCTTAATATTTTTTATGGAAATCATGATACTTTTTCCCCAAGATTTTTTGATGAACAAGAAGTTTTTATTTGAAAAAGATTTTTCAAATCGTGTAAGAGTGTTTACTGTCGTTTTTTTTTTAAAGTTTTTTGCATCCGTGCTAAAGCATTCATTTCTTAAAAAAAAAAAAAAAAAAAACATCTCAATGACCCAAAACCTTTGAACTGTTCTTTTGTATATTAGAATATTAGTTTGGTCAGGTCGCCTATATGCATCAATAAGTACAGATTCTATGTATTTAAATGATTATCCTCCATGATTAGGTTCCATTTGACACAAATAAAAAGCAGAAATTTGCTAAAGTGAGCGAACACTCACCTAACACATCCTTTTATTTTCTCAAAATGCCAAAAGCATTAGAAACACACACCCTGTTGCAGATACAACCTTTAATAATATCACAAGTAACTGGAGATTGTTTACCTGCATGCTTTCTTATATGCTAGTGTACACAGTGGTCATGTACCTGAAGAATGAGCTGAACAGAGGGGACTTCTTCATGATGTTGAGGAACCAATCTGTGGCTCTGAGCCTTTACAAACAGGTACACATATTTGCACACACCTGCTTCCCAAAAACACACACACCCTGCTGCTGCAGACCTGAGAACCACAGGCATTATTTATGATGAGAACATGTGCCACCTGGCTATGATTTTGTTGCTTTATTTACAGAAAAATTACTGCTGCCCAATTAGGACTGTCCAATTAACTACAGTTACAGTAAAACTTACTGTACTGAAATGAGTATGTTGGATTTCTAAAACGTACTAAAACTAAAAATGAAATAAAAAAAATTAACATTGTTTATTTTGTGTGTGTGTGTGTGTGTGTGTGTAGTTTTGTAAGCATCAGGAGCAGGATACACTCAAAGATCTTTTCAACCAAGATGATGATCATGAAGAACTTGGCAATTTTTATGTAAAGGCCAGCTATAAAGAGCCGGTAGGTGTTTACAATTCTTTCTTCCTGATTTTCTTCCAACTTCCATGATTTGAATGACAGAAGTGCTGTAAAGGTTCAACCAATTATGCTGGCTTCATTTCCAACAATGGCTTGGGTTTGAAGGCATGTCTTCTTTGTCTACCATTTCTTAATAGTCTTCTGATATTTTTAGTAACATGATTTTGTTAGTTGCCTTGGTAAGAATGCATCTGCTAAGAACATAATTGTATTGTACATGTGTGTGTAATTGCAGAGACTGGAAGCTCGGATTGCCCTTTTACAAAGTGCTGTGGACGAGTACTACAAAGCCAAGAATGAATTTTCTGCCAAGGTGAAGACCGCAGACTCTACTGTTACAGGCAGATTAGCAGCCTGGGTCAGAGTTCACTGTCAGTGTAGCCAGAACATTACATCTGTGAATTATCACAAGGAATTACAGCCTTTCTTTGTTGTTTCTCTCTCAGACAACAGAAGATGAAATGCGTCTGCTGCGGTTTCAGAGGAAGCTAGAGGAAGAGAAGGGTGAGCCGCTCGTGGGATTCCCTCTTCATGACACTATGACCACGCTGCTGTCTGTGGGGCTGCACAAACACGCCGAACAACTTTACAAAGACTTCAGAGTGCCCGACAAGAGGTGTGCCTTCTGTTTATAGTTGATTTATAGTTTCTTTTTCTTTATTTGGTTTTAATGAAAGAATATTCCTTGAACAACATTTAATTCATATCCCACTGGTGGTGTCCTCTGAGCTTCAGTGGTGACTCTGAGCTAATAAACCAGAGCTAATACTGTCAACAGTAATTAAAGACTACAGTTGCAATGCTACCTTTAATAAAAAGAAATAATATCTGCTGCCATAGGTGTAACCTGGGTAATCATGAGTGTAACCAAAATTAACAGGTTCAGCTGCAAACGTCTAATTCAGCAAGTATGGTTCACATGCCCACTGTATGTGCTTTGAACATTGAACATAGGGTTATCATGGAAACTCTGACTGGTCTGCAGCTTTGCAGTGTGTCCTGACACCGTTATGTCATGGCCAGCGTTGGGTTTTTTTTAGAAATTTGAGCTTCAGTAGCTTTTCTGTGTGATCAGACCAGACAGTCTAGCATTCGCTCCCCACATGTGCCCATGACCCAGACTCCATTTCATCAGTTGTCCTTTTTTGCACCACTTTTGGTAGGTACCAGCCACTACATACTGGGAACAGCCCACAAGACTTGCCATTTTGAGATGCTTTGATCACTATTTGGTCACTCAGATCTTTTTTCTTGTTTATTTTCCTTCTTCCAACTCATGAAATTCAAGAACTGACAGTTCATTTGATGCCTAATATATCCCACCTTTTGACAGGTGCCATTGTAACGATATAACCAATGTTATTCACTTCACCTGTTTGTGGTTTTAATGTAGTGGCTGATAAGTGTATAGTCTATGTATCTAAATGAAGAACAATGGTGGCCCAAGACATTGTGACAGGCTTCAGCCCTCCGCAACCCTGCAGATGATAAGCAGTATGGAAAATTAATGAATGGAAAATGTCATGACGATATGAGTGAAGGTGTTTCTCATTATCAGGTTCTGGTGGCTGAAATTAAAGGCTCTGGCTGAGAAGGAGGACTGGGAAGAGCTGGAGAAATTTGCCAAAAGCAAAAAGTCTCCTATTGGATATCTGGTAACTGATGTCCTGATGATCTGAATTCTTCTTAGAGTTATTGTTGTGAATTATTTATAATCGTCTTTCTCTGATTACAGCCATTTGTTGAGGTGTGCATTAAACACCATAACAAATATGAAGCCAGGAAATATGTGTCTAAAGTAACACCTGAGCAGAAGGTCAAAGCTCATCTAGCAGTGGGGTAAGAGTTTATTCTGAGAATTACATGAGACACTAAAGACCGCAGTAATGGCTGCTGAAAATTCAGCTCTGCCATCACAGGAATATATTACATTTTAAAATATCAAATGCAGACTTGGTGACTTTTTTCAGAAGCATTTGAAAAATCTTTCTGACCCCAAACTTTTCAACAGAAGCGTACATTACTGTTCATGATGAAGACAAAGAACCATAATATACAGTATATTATTGTCTCTCACACAGGGATGTAGAGGGTGCCGCAGAAGCTGCTATCGAGAGGCGTAATGAATCAGAGATCAGTACTGTTCTGTCACGCTGTTCAGCCACCACTGATCATCTTCTGATGGAACGCCTCAACCTTGCTAAAGCCACTGCTGCCAAAAAGTGAGCCTGCTCACTTCTGCACTGCTCAGCTCAACTGCATTTGCTGCCCAACAGTGCTTCTGTGCACCCATTCTCCTGCACAAAGCAGCTCACAGCAGAATTTGCTTACGGCTGTGTAAATGACTCCTCATGTAATGACAATTCTGCATGATGAAGGAAATTTCTTGGGTGGAGAAAAAGACAGACAGCAAGAAAATTGGCATGTCAGCATTTTATGTTTTTGCTGTCTCTGTTGGACAGCTAGAAGCGGGTCACATCTTGCACTTTACTGTAAACCATAAAAACCTTTGTACCTATAACTGCATTATGATCCATTGTTTGTGTTGTATAATCATACTGTCTTTGATCATATGTTCATGCCTGTGTTCTGTAGAGATTATCTGCCTTTATGAATATAACAAAACATTTGTTATTTTAATTAAACCACGACTGGATACCAAAACTTGTTGAATGCAATGTGTGCACATAATCACACTGTTGGTTCTTTGTCTATGATGTTTTAGCACAGTCACGCTTTTCTGTCATGATAACCAAGCATTGCGAGACTGGGGACAAACTCCTCTCTCTTGCACTTTTAACCTTATTTTAGGGTGTATTTAAACGTGTGAGCGCAGACGGCGCTCTATTGTCACATCACGTTTACAGACGGAAATTTTTTGCAAGAACAGCGACCAGAGAGGAAAAGAGGATATAGGTACGACAACACATACGCGCAGGAAATTTGATGTCCAACACAAACTGTTTTCACAGAGCTGCATGACTTCTTTATCACGTGATTTTGTAGTTCTGACTTTCCAGAAGCCTGAGCGCAAAATGTACTGCTCTTTACAGTTTGTTTAGTTGGTGCAACTTCGTTATCTAGAAATGAAACGTAACGATATCTGTCTATAAAATCGATATGTTCAGCTTACACGCAGTCGTGGTTTGTTTTAAAACCAATTTTATAATAATAGAACCGATTAATGTTAATGGTTTTCCAGTGTATTTCTAATGACAGTGTGACACACGACCAGTTGTGACTGAGCAATGATTCCTTTGTAAGACATTCTGCATGACTGTCACTGTTTCATTCAACATTATTTCGTCAGTAAGTGTCAAAAGAATGCTCGAGATGATTACTGTTATGATTATGAATATGAAGAAATTATACACTTCACCATCAACAGATCAGAAATCCATATATATAAATATAAAAGTTCGTTTAATGTTTGTTTCATATCTATTTATTTTTAAGCAATGACCAGTTACAATGTCATAACATAGTGTTATATTCCCTTCTAAAATAAAGCTGCAAGTTTAGTTTATTCTGGAGTGTACACCAGCATGTGTCTTCGACTGAACTTTGTTTTTCTTGATCTTAACTAAGCAGTTTCTAAGGTAAAGGTTGTTTCAGGACATTATACAGTTACTATACTTTTGTGTTTCAGGTCATGTCGTCCATAAAAGTTGAATGTGTTATCAAAGAACAGAACGAAGTCGGTGAGAGTCCGGTCTGGGAAGAGAAGGACTCCACTTTGTTGTATGTGGATATTCTGGGTAAAAGGGTCAGCCGGTGGAACTCACTGACCAATCAAATAGACAGCATTGCCACAGGTAAGCCTGAAGACATACAGTAAGCTTAGTGTGGGCTGCATTTTAGTGACTTTCAAGGAAAATGCAACCAAATAAACAATCAGTTCCCACAATAAAAGTCATGTAGATAGTGCTTTGAGTTTGCATTTTATTTAAAGGTGCATTAGACATTGATTCAAAGTAAATTAGTATGCATAATGATGTTGATGAATTCAAATGTCTTATCTTCGCACAGAGAAAGCTGTAGGCTCTGTGGTTCCAAGGCAGTCAGGTGGTTACGTCATCGCGGAGGGAACTCGGTTTGCATTTGTTGACTGGGTAAAGCGTTCAGTTACACCTGTCGCCCATGTCGATGACAGGGAAAAACCAAACACCCGCTTCAATGATGGAAAAGTAGATCCAGCTGGCAGGTTTTTTGCAGGTACTGTGTGAGAGAAATCACATTTTCATAAGCATATTTTCACTCATGTTTTTTACAGAATTTACAGAAGCTGATAATAAACTAGTTTCTGGTTGAAATTAGAAGTGTAGTCCACCCAAAAATGTAAATTCAGCCATCATTTACTCCTTTACCTTTATGCATTTTTTTTCTTCTGCTGAACACAAAAGAAGACATTATGAAGAATATATGAAGAACCAAACAGATTCGTTTCCCATTGACTTTCTTTGTATGATCAAAATACGAAGTCAATGGGAACAGAAACTGAAGAAAGAAAGTCATACAGGTTTGGAATGACATGAGGGTGAGTAAATGATGACAGAATTGTCATTTTGGGGTGAACTAACCCTTTATTTCTTTAAATAAGCCAGTTCAATTATTCCCATTTGGACTGTGCCATTCACACTTCTCCTTTACTGTGCGCAGGTACCATGGGTTTGGACATAAAGCCTGATGTGACAGATGGGGCGCTGTACACCCTTATTCCTGACCACTCTGTCGTCCAGCAGTTTGACCAAGTGCACCTCTCCAATGGTTTGGACTGGTCACTGGATCACCGCATCTTCTACTACATCGACAGCCTGGCATTCATGGTAGAGGCCTTTGATTATGACATCCAGACTGGAGGGCTGTGTGAGTTTGTTTTGCATTGGACTGTGGTCCTGATGTAAAAATTAAGCTTGTGTGGTTTTGTAAAATCTGTATATTTATTTATTTGTGTTTAAGCTAACCGCAGAATGGTTTACAAGGTGGAGAAAGAAGAAGGCATACCAGATGGTATGTGCATAGACACAGAGGGCAAACTATGGGTTGCCTGCTACAATGCAGGAAGAGTGCTGCGTATCGACCCACAAACAGGTGTGTGAGTTTGTTAAAGTGTAACATAACTGAGGCAAAGCGATTTAATATGAAAACTAATGGTGAAATGTATAATATGTTGTCATTTCAAAGCTCACATTTGCAGTATAACTGTGCATAAATTATGTTGATCAAAATCTGAAAGCCTCCTCATACGTTTAACTCATAAATCAGTTCATGGAAAGTTCATATCTCTGTTTCCAACTGTTTGTAAATTGGGAATAATAATAATGATTTGAGCAGCAAATCAGCATATTAGAATGATTTCTGAAGGATCCCATGACACTAATTTTATTTTATTTTATTTTATTTTTTCAAGATTCAGAATATAAATAGATCTAAACATAAATAGAAAGAACAGTCCAATCTTTCAGTAGCTGAACAGTAATGAACTTCCCTTCTCAGGCACACAGCTGCAGACAGTGAAACTACCAGCTGAGAAAACCACTTCATGCTGTTTTGGAGGGAAGGACTACAGTGATCTCTATGTCACCTCAGCGTATGTAGGCATGGATGCAGATGCACTGGCCAAGCATCCTGAAGCTGGCTGCATATTTAAGGTAGACATCTTATTTCATATATAGCATGACATCAACTTTGACACGTAATGATATTAATTATATGCTTTATTCTTATCATAGGTGTCTGGTTTAGGAGTTAAGGGCATCCCACCATTCTCATACACTGGATGAAAACCAAGGAAAAAGTCGTTGTTTATGAAAGCGTCATGATCATTTTGCAGTGACGATACATTAATAGTGTTCTAATCCTGCAATTAGAGTATCAGTGATACACATGTGATCATGTAATATTAGAAAATCTTACCTCATTTCAGATGATTTCCATAATATTTGCCATTTCTAATATTAGAGACAATTATTATTCTAAGCATTAGACACAAGCATTTTGTCTAGATGACTAAAGTCAAAGATGTAATTGTATGTGAAATAATATGCATTCTAATCTTGTTTACATTAACTACACAAAGAGCAATCTGTGATTTTGCACACATTTTAGGAGATTATTTCAAGTGATGCATTTTTGGGGATGTTCGGGTCATTTAGGGTAACTATTAGATTATTAACTATTGGATCTGCTGCTGAAGTGAGTGAGACAACCATGATTTAAAAAAAGATGTACTTATTTCTCTTCCAAGTCAAAAAACCATTCACAACTTATTTTACATCCATAATCTATATATCGGAGTTAAACTGTTTTCAGTGAGAAAGTGAAGGGCAGGACTTGATTTTACTGGGAATTGACTGGATCCTCAAAATTATACCAGAATGGTGGTTGGAAGGAAGAGGCTGAAAAGAAAGAGGGATTTGTGGTGTCAGCTGAAAAGTCATTTCAGACCGTGCATTAATCAGGGTGAATAGGGTCAGTTTCATGTTGACTTTAAGGATACTAAGTAAACTACAGGTTTCGGTGCAAAGGTTGAATAGATGCATTTGTTGGTTTGCTGTATTTGTGAATCTTTCAGCATAACCTGAAATAACAAGATAAATGTTTCCAATTTAAATTATCTCTGGACTTTTTTTCACAGTTTTAAAGAGCTGTTTGAGGATAAATAATTAAAACAAACTCCATCTCCAAATAAATATATATTGTTTAGCCATCATCAGTTCACTCAAACAGTGACATAAACGGCCTTTTGTACTACATATTTAAGACAAACAATAAAAAACAGATGCAAATAAAGACATTTAACATTTTTGCTGATATGGGTGGTCATAGAAATGACCATTGTGCTTTGGTGTTAATTGATACACTGATGTTCTTTTGCATATTCACTTTCATTTCATTACCCTGTACAGACTTGTTGAGTTTGGTTGCCAGTGCACCAAAATGGCAACGTTTGCAAACAGTTTAAAATAACCTCTGCCAAAGGAAATGAATTAGCTGTGTTGGCGAGAATTACAAATTGTCATGGAACTGTTTGTTAAGGGTGGAATATTTTAGATTGAATAAAGAAATAACATTTATTGGGACCAGAAAGGGTGTTTTTATAAAGAAATTTAAAACAAACTCTTTGGGAAAACTGAAACTCTTGAGCCTTATGTTCACCAAAGGTTGCATGTAAAACAGTAATAATGTTATTACAATTACTGGTTTTTATTTGAAAATGTCATTTATTGGCAAAGATGAATTTTCAGCTTCCATTAGTCCAGTCTTCAGTGTCATATGATCCTTCAGAAATCATTCTAATTCTGATTCTGATCAAGAAATGTTTCTTATTAATATAAATGTTGAAAACCGCTGCATGCGTTTGAGGAAACTGATACTTTTTTCAGGTTTCTGATGGGTAGGTAGCTTAGCTTTTATTTGAAATAGAATTTGTTGCCTTAGATGTCACTTTAGATCAATTTTAATGCATAGTGAATAAAAGAATTTGCCTTCATTCAATAAATAAATAAAAGTCTAACTGACCCTAAACTTTCTTGAGAAATTCTGAGTATTTACTGGAAAATGGGGAATGGAGTGTCTTTGTTTTTTATGCTGAGGTGAATTTGTTGACCTCTCTCTTCTTAGCCTTACAATCTAGAGGAACTGAAAGAAAACTTGAGAGGGATGCATTGAATATGGATGAGCGATTCATAATGATCCAACCAGAGGGTGTTGTCTGCATATAAAAACAATGCAGTCAGAATGCCATGATTGTCAAACACAAACAGGACACAAATAGGTATGATGTGATAATACTTACCTAAATGGTCTGCTTGGATAGCTGTAAACCACAAAACGTCTTTTTTTCCCTAGAAATTTGTACCACTGAAAAACTGGACAAGATCGAGAAAATGGCTGAAACAGAGAGTCTAGCTGACTGGATGTCTAACCTTCATGAGAAATTCACAAAAATCCCCTTGAGCCAACTTGCAATTCCAGGTAAGTAATCTGAATATTAACAACAGCTGTCAGCCCTATTATTCAAAGCTGTCAGATATTAATAAACATCTTCCTACTTTCTGCTAATAGATTAATTTATTTGCATTTATACATTTATATAAAGTGACTTACAGTGCATTCGCTGTATATATATCAAAATAAAATACAAATTTTCCAGACTATCCATCAAACTTGCATTATATTAGTGTATCACCACATGCAACAAATATGAAGTGAACATAGGATGCTATGAGAATTTAAAAGAACCAAAAACTGAAACAGAACAAACATTTCTTTTAGGAAGCCATGATGCTATGGCATACAGCTTAGATACAGACTCTTCAGTATTGGAACCTAAAAAAATAAAGGCCTTGGACAAGATGTTCAGCACTTCCTTAAGGCCCATTGTCAAAAAATGGGGTACTGCCCAGGTAAAGTATTTATTCAAATACAGTAATCTCACAGTAAATGCTGGGAGCCAGTCTATGTTCATGTTTTCAAGTGATTCTCCAGGAAAAAAACCTCTCTGAGCAGCTTGATGCCGGTATGCGATACTTTGATCAGAGGGTTGCTAGAAAGCCTGAATCGAGTGATTTATTCTTCTATCATGGACTATACACAACAATGACTGTGAAGGTTGTTACCCTGATTCATTTTCATGTTATTGTTTTTATATTAATTGCATTCAGCAGCTTAATGGAAAAACTACAATGACAGCTAACCTTAATAACTTTGAATCACCACAGGAGAGAATGACAGAACTGGAGAAATGGTTAGGACAGCATACTAAGGAGGTTGTCATCCTTGCTTTCTCACATTTCAAAGAAATGTCAGCCGAACAACACATGGAGCTGACCAGCTTCCTCAAAGAGCACTTCAAAACAAAACTCTGTCCTAAGCCTCCAGTGGTACATACCCTTAGCAATGACCTCAAAGCCATATCTTCAAAAACTGAGGGAGATCATTCATTCAGGGACCTCAGCATATGATACAAATGGTTCCAACAATGATTTAATAACCATTAAAACTTTTTTTTCTCCCCAATTTATGTGAAGCCCTCACTCAAGGACTGCTTGGAAAGTGGCTACCAGGTCATCCTCTCTTATGACAACAGAAGTGTCGACGATCCTGTTTTGTGGCTTCAAATCGAGTACTGGTGGGCTGATAATTCAGACCCCAAGGAGGTCATTTCATATATTAATAACCAGAAACAAAAGGGAAGACCAGGTGAGCTAAGAGATGGCATTGGCTTAAAATACTTTATATTTACTAATGGTTGAAACAAAATGCTCCAAGGAAAAAAAGGCTCATTGCTCACTGATGCTCTTAATGTGTCCATTTGGTCAACAGAGGGATTGTTTGTTACTGGTCTCAACCTGACTTTTGATGGGAATGACATGCTCCTGTACCTCACAAAGTCTTTAAAGGAGAAGACCATGACGGCCTACCCTCTGTTGCTTGACTGGGTGAAGGAGCAACGTCCAGGCTCTGACAAAGAAAGTGTCAACATCATTGCTGGAGATTTTGTTGGGGTGAATAGCTTTGCTCAGGATATCATTCAGCTCAACAGTGCTGATAGTGGTTCATGAGAGGGTATTTTGAGTCAGCATGGGATCTCCTTCAAACAGTATAAAAAGCTTTAAGAATCTTTCTATATATATAAGTTGAGCATTTAACATATTAAACAAATAACCAAAGTACAATTCTTAAATAAATAATAAAAAAAAAAATCAAATGTGTAACAGTGTTGTTTTGGGTCTCTTCAACAAAACGAAAGAAAATCGCACTTTTAGACGGTCCCTAACATTGTTGTCATCCAGATTCGAGAAACGAAAAGTGTCACGAGATCGACATGATCATGGAAAATCTTCCAAACTCTAACAAATTTATATTTCACGATTATATTGATCAAACTCTTAGTGCACTTGTGTACATTATTTAACAAGGTGTTTCTGTCTGGCATCGCATGACAAAGAAAAATGCGGAAACAATGGTTATTTTTGGTTTCAGCGGTCGATGTGCAGTAGAGGATGTTGGTACTGTGAGTAAAACAAGTGTTTAGGTTAATTATTCATAATCTATTAAAACGTAACAAATGGAGGATGAAGAAAGATTATGCATCTCCAGCTGTTGTTCGGACTGGATGTCCGAGATGCCCTCGGGTTTTTGGGACATACCGCTGTGGAATCTCGCTATACCCGGTACGTTAGCTGCGTCTGATTATTTTCATGTTTTAATTCTGTTTTGCAATTAATTGATGACCTTTTTTACTACTACTACTTAACAATTTCTACATCTGTTTACTGTTTTTCAGGAAGTCATGACACCATGACTTACTGTTTAGATGAGCGGTCCTCAGTACTGAAGTCTTCGCCGAGGGTGCTGCAAGTGTTAGACACTTGGTTTCCCTGTATCGTTCGGCCCTGTATAATCAAATGGGCGACAACACAGGTATGACAGACGATTTTGATGTGATATTATGCTGATCTAAAGTTGTATGAATTTATTTCTTCAGTGGAACACAAAGGGTGGCATCAGTGACTAACAGACTCAATCACCTTCATTGCACTGTCATTGCATTTTTGTGCCCTGTGACAGCATTGAAAAGGATAGTTCACCCGAAAATTCAATTTCTGTCATCACTTACTCACCCTCTAGTTGTTCCAGACCTGTATGAGTTTCTTTCTTTTGTTGAACACAAAAGAAGATATTCTGAAGAATATAGTATGGAAAAAATACTTTGGAAGTCAATGGCTACCGTCAGTTGTTTGGTTACATTCTTCAAAATATGGTCTTGTGTTCAGAAGAAGAAAGAAACTTATACGGGTTTGAAACAACTTGAGGGTGAGTAAATGATAACAGAATTTAAATTTTTGAGTGAACTAAACCCTTTGATGGTGACTGAGTCATTCTGCTTCCTTTTGTGTTTCACAGAAGTCATGCAGTTTATGAATTATGACAAAAGGGATGGATGTTGACGATATACAGCGTTTTATATGGCTGATTTTTATCTTTTTTATCCAGGAAGATAGCATCTCTAACCAGCTGGATTTAGGCATTCGGTTTCTCGATTTAAGAATAGCTCATAAGATAAAAGACCCTGATAAAGTTTTCTACTTTGCTCATGGGATGTACTCTCTACTGACAGTGAAGGTATGGTTGATGGGAATTTTAGAAGTATGTTAATTCCTCATTCCAAGTCAAGAATAACTTTGGTTGTGTTCTGGTTTTGTTATTTTAAGGAAGTGCTCACAGAAGTTGCTCGCTGGTTAGATCAACACACCAAGGAAGTAGTCATTATTGCACTTTCTGCCTTTGATGGCATGAACCTGGATCAACACAAAGACCTCATTCAATTCCTCATAAGCACATTTGACAATAAAATTTGTCCCAATCACGTAAGTAATTTCCATTTATTTAAAAACATTCTGGACAAAAATAGATACTGTTCCCACAACTTATTAATTCATGGCCACGTTTTATTAGTTTCTTTCCTTTTTTTAGTTAAATTGTGGCTACAGTGTTGTAATTTGTGCCCTTGGTTTAATTGAGTAAAATCATGAACACGATTTACATTAAACAATGGAACAAATTCTTAATTTGTAGCCACAATATCTTTTTTTATTAGACACAATATCTGCAATTAAAATTGCTTACTGTCTAGCAGGTACAAATAACAGTAATTTTTGGTTTGAAAATTACTTCATGACTGTTAAAAAGTATGTTCTATGTAGTATGAATATGGATTCAGACATAATACATCCGCCATGTTGTTACTGTCACATGACCTATCAGCTTCAGTTGCATCACTTCACATCTCTTGTGGCCTCATGGGATACTAAAGTGTCCATCAAATGTGCACTTCAGAATCTCAGTGGAAGTTGTAGGTCATCCGGGTACTTTTCGCCTACTTTGAATTCTGACATATTACTTTTTTCATGTACTGTATCTCAAATACTATATATAGTAGGCACATTCAGACAGAGCGTATATTTCAGAAATCTCTCTCTATTTTTTTTTTAATTATTATTTCAGATCATACCCTCACTACAGCAGTGTTGGAATCACAATTATCAGGTTATTCTGTCATATGATGACTCAGCTGGATCTGGATATGAGGAATTGTGGCCACAGTGTGAATATTGGTGGGCAAACACATCAGATCCAAACCATGTCATATCCTACCTGGAGGAGAGGAAAATGGAAGGAAGACCAGGTCGGTAATAATTAGAGTACAATATAGATAATGTTTGATGACAAATTTTGATGTTGGCTTCACAAAGCCTTGTCTGAAAGTCTGAAACAACTCTGAAAGGCTTTAAGTTTGATTTTTTTTTCTCAGAGAAGTCAGAGAAATCAATAAAATTTTGCAAATATGTTTTAGCATCTTGCTAGCATGATTTAGCACATTGCTAGCATGTTTTAGCATATGTGTTCAAGCATGATTTAACACATTGGTAGAATGTTTAAAAATGTGCTAGTTAGCACGTATATATACTGTCCATATACACATAGATTTATCTAGCATACTAGCATGATTTGTCACACTGCTAGCATGAATTAGCTTTAGCATGTTTCATGATATCATGATTCAGAATATTTCTAGCATGATTTGGAAACATTCAGTGCTAGCAACAAACTAGCAATTTAGCACATTGCTTTATGTTTCTAGCACTATTTAAGACATTTATACCATGTTGCTAGCATCATTAAACACAGCATGTTTCTGACAAGATTACCACATTGCATGGTTTAGCATGTTTCTAGCATTTTGCTGGCATGTTTTAGCATGTTGCTAGTATGGATTTCGATAAATAGATCCCTGTTGAAAAATCCAGCATGTGCTGGTTAGGTATGTTTTGAAGCATGGCAGCTGGTTTGAGCTGGTTTAAGCTGGTTATAAGCTGGTTGTGAGCTGGTTTAAGCTGGTCATGTGCTGGTCCTAAGCAACTAGCTCCTGCTCAGGACCAGCTCATAACCAGCTTATAACCAGCTCAGGACCAATTAAGGACCATCTTAAACCAGCTCAAACCAGCTGACATGCCTCAAAACATACCTAACCAGCATGTGCTGTTTTTTTTTCAACAGGGATAATTCTCTGGTCTGTGGTGAAATTGTTAATGTAGCTTACACCTGTCACCTCAGTTAAAGTCTCAGGGATTTTTCATAGATTTGATCACCCGGTTTTTGAAAAATCATAAGCCTGATCAGTTAGAAAACATATAACATACCAAGTCAGAACAGTCTGTAGGTCTGTCCTGAGTTTGATAGTTGTAGCGTAAAAGCTCTAGAACGAGTTAAATTCAGAAATTTTGTCTCAGAAGAAGAAGTCGTTAGGAAGGAAATAAAATATCTTTAATAAAACATTGTTTTCCCTAAATAATTGCTCTGAATTTGTTTTCAGGTCAGTTTTTTGCTGCTGGTCTGAACCTAACTGAGGATGCCAAGTATGTCCTTTCTCATCCGTGCCAGTCATTGCAAAGCATGACTTTGAGCTCCTATAGTCTGCTTCTGAACTGGGTCAAGCAGCAGCGCCCAGGCTCGGGCAAATCATGCCTCAACGTCATCTGCACAGATTTTGTGGGGGCTTTCAGCAGTGAATTCACTCAGCTGGTTATTGGACTCAATCAAACACTCTTAAAAGAGACTTGACCCATAAATCTGCCATAAACATGCAAGTGCAGCATCTTTCTTACTGTTTATCTTGCACATTCTTATTTTTAATGTTTGCATGTTAATATTTTTTCTATTCTTTTATGACAGTCCCTAAACTTTGAAGAAACAATGTTTTGTGCAATGCTGCCATCTAGAGGCAACCCATATTTAGGTTCTTGTTGGATATATGTCTCAAAATAATGTTACTTGCAACTTTACAGTTACATCAAACTACTGAAATGTCAAAAAAAACTAAACTCTTTCTGATTTTTCTTGGATATTTGACAGAAGGGCAGAAAGGTCAGATTGATATAATCAAAGACTAAGTGGCTCAATAGATTATAGCATTATCTGTCCAATGAGTCACACTTAATTTTAGTAACATCTAATGTCCTGTCATGACTTTATCTATTGTTGACACTCTGTTTGGCTTTCAGTCCATATGGGTTACATGTATCTGTGGGGTCTAATTTTAGACGCCCCTTTGAATGCACTCTCTAAGGTGCTTAACATTTATAGTATCTACTTAAATGATAATCCAGTTCACTGATGCCTTTCACACTCAGTTTGTGTAGGTTGTATGAGGTAAATAAACATGGGGTTTTACTTTTATGCCTGTTTTTTCCTGACTTTTTAAAATCTGAAAACAACCACAAAGGATTTTCTGAAATTCTTTAAGGAAGTAACATCTCATTTATCTGAAGACAAAAACCAAATATGTTTCTTTTTTTATACCAGTTACCAACCTGGATGTCATTTTCCTGTTTTTTTTTTATTTTTTTCAAGAATGCATTGTATTAGTCTGCACTACATGCAGTATCCAAAGTATTTAGAACATTCTGAACAGATCTAGAGTGGGATTCTTCCAGAGAGCTTTGAGAATCCCTTCCCTCCTCTTCCAAGTCTCCACCTCTCTCCTAAACAGATTATTGAGGAGTTAAAGGAGCTTGCATCGGTCCCTGTGTCGTCTCTATGAGGCTTAGAGTTCCAGAGGAAACAGATGGGATAAGAAAACCAGGGGATCTAATTACAGAGGCTTAATCAGCAATCCCAGGCCCGTCCAGAACACAGTCGCAAGCCTTAAGCCGCTGTTCCTCGCAGTTTTTTATTCATCTCAAAACCGTGAGACAGCTACGGCTGTTGAACATGGAGAACGAGGAAGAGGAAGATGAAATCTTTACCACATTTCAGGGAGAATATGAAGGGCAGGAGGATGTGGAGAAGCAGGAGGAAGAAGAAGAAGACCAAGAGGAAGAGGAGCCAGAGGCTGAGAGGAAGAGCAGTTGGGATGTCCCAATTCCAAGTCGATCACTGGCCAGTCGCAGAACTTCACTTCCATGTCCGGTTAGTACCCAGTATAGGTTTTGGTTTGTGTATTTCGTAGGGCATACAGGCTTTTAAATGGGAGCAGAAACACACCAGTCGTTATGGTGCCAAGCTGTGGATTTCTCTTCCAGACAGCCAACGAGCAGCTGATTCAATTAGCACTTTTTAAATAGTACTTGCTTAATAGGGCTTTTCCTAAAGCAATTTACTTCTCTTACCTTCTTAGTTAATTTTGCATTCTTATTTTTATTTATTGTTATTTTTATTTCAACTCTTTAGATTATATTCTATAACTATGTCTCATCCTTATGCAATGAAAAAATAATTCTGCTGAAATAATTTCCCTCAGAAATAGCTATCTCACAATAAGAAACAGCAAGTAACACATTGAATTAAACATTAAATTTGGATGCAGAAAGACTGAAATTGTATGTTCTTGTAAAACATATTTCAATAATCGTTTTTTTAAATAATTTTTAGAGTGTGTATGTATATGAAAGTTTTATGCATATGAATGTAAAAACATGTTTTTAAAGCACTTTATAAGGTGTTGCAGTGTCAATGTTTATGAAGTTTTCTTACTTGCCTTGCAAGCATTCAGAACATCTCAAGAATATATGAATTACATGAATTTTTATTTCTGATTTTAGTTCACTGAAGCTAAAACTAATTATTTTAATATCATTGATTTGTTAAAAATGTTCTTTAGTAAAAGAAAAACATGATGTGATTCAGTTCTCTTACAAATGGATCCTAATTGTAAATTGCCACATTTTGTAAGGAAAAATGGCTAATTTAGGATGTGAATCAAAAAGTGCATTTCAATTTTCACTTTGACTGACAGGTTGTGATATCAGAGATCAATGCAGGACACTTTTGCGTAATCCAAACTCTTAAGAGGAGTTTGTCCTGAAATTACCCTTCACTGTTTGGACAAAACTGATTAAAGTAGACTCAGACATTTGTGCTGTGTCTACATCAAAAATGCAAATAATTTTAAACATGAGGTAAAATTATGTAAGGTTCTGCACTTGTATTTCATGTGAACTCATCATATAAAATGCTCTTTGTATCATTCTCACATACTGGATAATATGGAACATTATATTTTACACAAACCTGTGGATTTCTGCAGCTCAACTACTGCTGCCATTAAAGATATACTCTTGCCAAAAATGGAAATTATATCATCATTTTTCAAAGTGGTAAATTAAAACGAATTTAGAAAAATGTTGCGAATAAAACAACATTGGAGTCCACTGGCTTAAATTTGTGTGGACCAATATTCTTTTATATTCTTTAATGTTTTATATTTTGAAATGTCAATTGATTTTTCACTAATGCTTTTATGCTGTTGTAACTTCATTAATAATAAAAATGAATATGTGCCTCTTCCTTAATTTTATGCATGCATGCATGCATATTTTTCAGGCTCAGCTGAATGCGATGCATCTGAGCCGTCTGCATGCTGCCACCACGAGCCCTAGCCCGGCTTATCTGAGCCACTGGCTTCAGAGCGGTGAGGCGAGGCCGTGCTCTCGCTCCAGACATGTTGCCAATAGTGAGGAGGGAGCGCACACCAAGAGCAGTGCATGTGAACGACGCCCACATGCCATCCCAACCATCCCTGAGGTGCACGAGCCTCTGGAGAGAAAAGCTCGCTTTAGGAGCCGCAATGTCATGTCTCTGGTTGGTGTGATATGATTTTGCTTTTTAATATCTAAACATGTAAATGATTACCAATAGGTTATGCAATCACAAGTGCATTTAGATATAAGATAAGATCATTTTATTATTATGATACAATGCTTTGGCAAGGCTAGAAAAATCTGAGGCTATATCAGTGGAACTACAAGATATGTTATAAAGCTAAAAACTAAATGAACAAAGCTAAAAAGCAGCAAGCAAGCTGTTGAGAATCATTTTTAACAGGTTTTTACACAACTTTTTTTTTCTTTCAATCAAGTATTTTTGATATTTTGGTTAGATACTAAATATTTTTGCAAATAATTATTTTTGCAAAGCAATTATACTTAAGTATAAATTCTTATACACATTCACATTCTATTGTATGGAAGCCTGTTTCCAAAATAAATTGCAACTTTTTATCTCACAGTTCTGACTTTATATCTCAAAATTCTGACCTTTATTCATTTTCATTTCAAGTTTACATCTCACAATTCTGTTTTTTGTTTCTGCCATGGAATAATAAATTTATAAAAAGACTTTTCAAAGTCCAAATTGTGAGATATAAACTCAGAATTCTGAATTTATAAGTTTACATCAGGCGATTCTATATTTATATCTTGCAATTCTTAGTTTATATCTCACAATTCAGAAAAAAAGTCACAATTCTCCCTTTATTTTTACCACTTTTTTATTTATTTATTTATTTATTTATTTACTTATCTTATCCCATGGCGGAAACAAGCTTCCATACTAATAATTAAAAAAAAATTAAAACAAAATCTTTCAAAATTAAAAAAAAATAAATTACACAAAATAAGATATTTGATGATATTCAGTGGACTCCAGTGTTGTTCGTTTTTCATTTTATGAAGATGTACCATTTTATTTAGATAGTTACTTCACAGAAAACTGAGAAATGCAATTGCATTTTTGTAATGTTTGAGTTGGTTGATATAATGTGGTGTTTGTTTTGTAGAGTGATGCAGACAGTTTGTGTCTGATCTGCCATGACGACCTACGCAAAGGAGGAGGAGTAATCAGAGAGCTTCACTGTTCCCACAGCTTCCACAGTGAGGTAAAAGTTCAGACTTTAGAAACTAGTTGGCAGGATATTGTACAGTAAACGATCAAATTCAACTTCAGAAATCAAATATTGCCAAAAATAAATGGCCTAGAAACCAGGACATTTCAGGTGATAGATCTATTCTGCATTTTTTAGATCCTGAGCCTTTGTTTTTTCCTAAGACTTCTTATTAATTCTCCCTATCCATCTTAGGGAGTTTCATACTTGCCATTGTCCCCTGTGTCTTGTTCACTGGGGTATTAAGATACTGTCCTTGTAAAGCCACTTTAGATTGTGTTGTTGAAAGCACTGTACAAAACAACTGAATGTAACTGAATATTATGTTCCTCCTGGTTTAGTGCATAGACGAATGGCTGTGGACCAAGCAGACCTGTCCCACGTGTCAAATGCATGTTGCCATGCCAGAGCCCCTGTACTGGACATCTACCAGAGTAATAGTGCCCTGAGCTCTTCCAGCTCCCATTCAAACTACCTTGGACATCAGATGGTAACCAAAACATCAGACATGGTGGTGGATAACTGACAATGGATATGAAAGGAACTGCTATTTCCTGCAAAAAGAGGAGATTTTGTTATTCAGGAGACACAGATTTGTACATAGGCTAAATGATTTTAACATCACTAAGTGTAAAATTGTTTTTTAAAATCATATTTACATATTAAGAAAATATCATTTTCTATTGTATCTTTTTCTGCGGAAATTAAAGTAAACTGAACAAGGTGTATAAAGTTGTACAATTGTACATTTTAAAATGTACCTCACTATATTAGTAAGTAATTCAAAGTAGGCCTACTCGCAATGTTCTGTTTTCAAAACGTGTAACTAATGTAATACTATCAACAAAAGTGTAGGCCTGCATTTACCAGGTGTGTACTTGAGTAAATGTGCTTCTTTACTATTCTTACTGTAAGTATTACTTGGGGAATTTTTACGTTATTTGAGTTCATACAGTATTTTCACTGATCATTCTGACTTAGAATTATGATTCTTACTGAATTGTGATGTTTACTAAACTTTTATTTCAGTGTTGTCATCATATTTGTCCTTGAGTTTTTTGACCCAAAGCAGTCAGTTTTGTTTACATTATAAACGCTATTGCATGTCTGTGATGAGGTTTAAACAACTATAGTGTGCAATGACACTATAACAATTTCAGTTTAACATCTGATGTCTTAGAGCCTTACATAAAGCATAACAGTGAGAAAACTGTGGTTAAACAAGATATTGTGGGGTATTTTGCACAGTTTAAGTTACTTTAATGTAAATATCTAGCTAAGCTTTCACTTGAGTATGTTTTGTTTAGATACTTAAAGTTTAATGAGTAAAATAATGGCAATGCAATTTCACAAAAATTTTTACACCTCTCTTATTCAGTTTTCTACATCTTAATACGTACTTTATCCCATCTGTGTGAATGTAATACAAAATGCGAACGTATTAAAGATTAAACAACGAAAGCAAACAAAACACGTTCTATACCCCATTGCGTCGATTCAGAACGTCGAGCGTAATGACGTCGCGTAATCGTTGCCGTGGCTACACACGGAAGTTATCGTATGCACCTGTTACACTTTCAAACAGGAAAGGGAACGAATCCACACATATTTACTTGAACGAAGTAGCTTCGAGTCAGTTTTTTTTTCAACTTGAGACGTCTTTTTTTGAAAAAAAAAAAAAAAAAAACATCAACCTGAACCTTTATGGATAAATTAAAGAAAGTTTTGAGTGGTCATGATGGCAATGACGACCTCAACGTACTGCAGGTAGTTGCGTTTAACAGTCTGCATTACACTTGTGTTCGAACTTAATTTCAATGTTTTTAAGTCTAATTATATCTACAGAGTGATGGGGTGTCGTTTTGAATTCGAATCTAGACTTTTGCTACTTGTTTTGTTGCGTGCATGTGCTTACCCGACTGTCATTAGCAAAAGCTTAATATCTGCCTGTTTATGAATCTCTGTTTTTGGTGAACATGAATATATAAACGCTGTTTTAGGCAGCGAATGAAGCGTCAACACTGGGATGGGGCACGCGAGTCAAGGGATTCATCGCGTGTTTTGTGGCTGGCGTCTTGTGTTCAGTTTTGGTAAGACGAGTCCACAGATAGTTTTATGTCGTTTTATTTTAATTGTACATACAGTAGTCAAACGTCTACTCTTTCCTTACTTTGTCATTCAGGGAACCTGCTTGCTTTGGGTTCCGAGAAACGGACTGACACTCTTTGCAGTCTTCTACAGTTTAGGTAATATTGCTTCTCTTTTAAGGTGAGTCATGCAGCTTTTATCTGTCCACCTTTGATTTCATATCACCCAAGGTGTGTCACTGGCTACATTGTTTATAATGTTTGCATTGGCATGTGGTCAGTGACAAATACGGATGTCGGCGTTGAAAACCCTTTTTTTTTAACAAATGAATTGATTTAGTGACTTTAAAATATCAATTTATATAAGCTGAAAAAAGTGTGTAGAAACAAATTGCTAGTAAAGTTCACAAATAATTACAAAGAAACTGCAAATAACACATTGAATTGAACATGAAATGATCTTGTAAAATATACTCCAGCAATCTTATATTCACAACATTTGAAAAAGACTTTTACAGTCAAATAGAAAGTAGTCATATATTTTTCTCACTGCAATAAATATGAGTGATTGTAAACCAATTAATTGCATTTATGTAGTTATTTGTTTTATTTTGTTTTATTTATGTATTTTTTAAATATCATGAAGATTTCTTGTGGTCATGATGTGACATTTGAAAACCTAAACTAACCTTGCAACGCCATAAAGTCAAAGTGTTTAATGTTTTTTTATGTTTTATGTCTGAGAGACCACAAATCTGCTTTAATAGCATATTAAATGTTTTATATATAGTGCCCTCCAAAAGTATTGGAACAGTAAAGACAAAATTGCTCTGTTGGCTGTGGAGTCAAGACATTTACAAATATGATTAAAAGATGAATAAGAGACAAAACTACAGAATGTCACGTTTTATTATTGGGTGATTCAACACAGATGTTTTACCAGCTAAGAAGTTCAGCACTTTTAGAGTTTCATCCCTCTATCTGATGTGAGCTTAAGTATCAGAACAGTTGCCTCACAGGTCTTTCTGAGTGATCAGCTGTTTCCTGTTGCATTAATTATTCAGATATTAAAAGCAGGGAATGTGTCATATCAGTTATATCCATTACTTCTGCATTCGATGATGACACACACAAACCAAGATGAAGATGAGGGAGCTGACTTTGAGAAAAAAAGCAAGCAATTTAGATGCTAAAAGAAAAGAGGAAGTCAGTTAGAGCTCTAGCAAAAACAAAGCGCATGAAGAAATCAAGAGTTTGGAAACCACCAGCGACACCAGCAACCAACAACGACCTGATCGGCTGACAAAACAACAGTAGTTGATGACAGACAAATCATAAAAGCTGTGAAAATGAACTCTAAAAGACGTGTCTGTAAAATCACCAACAATTTCCAGAAAGCTGGGGTGATGCTCTGACAATTTACTGTCCTCAGGAGACTTTGACACAGAATTACAGATGCTACACAGCAAGATGCAAACCTCTGACCAGCACCAAAAATAGAAAGGCAAGATTAGAGTTTGCAAAAAAGCACAAAGGTGAGCCAGAAGAGTTTTGGAACTGTGTTTATGGACCGATGAGACAAAGATGAACCTTTATCTAAGTGATGGGAGAAAGCAAAATGTGGAAGAAAAGAAGTTTACAGCAGTCCCAAGCATACAGCCTCATGCTTTGTGATTTGGGGCAGTCATGGCTAATGGTTAGAGAGTCGGGCCTTATTGAAGGTCGCCGGCAGGAGTGAAGAGGTGGGGATTGTGAATGAACAGCACTCTCCACCACCTTCGATACCATGACTGAGGTGCCCTTGAGCAGGCTTTTGGGCCCCCAAATTACTCCCCAGGTGCTGGAACAATGGCTGCCCACTGCTCCGGGTGTGTGTTCACGGTGTGTGCGCGTGTGTGCATTTGTTCACTATTCACTGCTGTGTGTGTGCACTTGGATGGGTTAAACGCAGAGCACCAATTTCGAGTATGGGTCACCATACTTGATAATACATCACATATTTTTTTTTTTTTTTTTTTAAATCTGTAAAGCATGGTGGAGGTGGTGTCATGGCATGGGCATGCATGGCTGTCTCTGGAATAGGCCCTCTCAACTTTACTGATGACTTAATGTATGATGACAGTAGCAGAATGAATTTGGAAGGGTACAAAACCATCTTGCCTGCCTTGTATTCAGAAAATGCCACCAGATTCATTGGGAAGTACTTCATGCCATCAGGACAATGACCCAAAACACCCGGCCAGTTCAGTCAAGGAATTTATAAGGGCAAGAAATGGAAAGTCTTAGATTGCCCAAGTCAGTCCAGATTTAAATCGATTGAACATGAATTTGACCAGCTGAAGAGGAAATAAAGGCACAAGCTCCCCAAAACAAGCAACAATTAGGTGGCTGCATTAAAGGCTGAAAAGTATTTCAAAGGATGAGACCAAGAGTCTGGTGATGTCTATGGGTCACAGAATCACTGCTGTGATTGTGCACAAGGGATCTGCAACTAAATAATAGCGTTTAATCTTTTATATCTGCCTTATGTTCAACTGTCCCAATACTTATGCTCGCATCAATGAGTGGGATGAACTCCAGAAGTGCTGTCCTTTTTATTTGGTAAAACATGTATGTGTTGAAACGGCTAATAATAAAATGTGACATTCTGTAGTTTTGTCTCATATTCATCTTTTAATCATATTTGCAAATGTCTTGACTCCACAGCCAACAGAGCAATTTTGTCTTTACTGTTCCAATACTTATGGAGGGCACTATATATATATGATCTTGTAAAAATATACTCCAGCAAGTATGTGTGTGTATATATATACACACACACACACACACACACACACGTACGTATATATTCTTTTAGAGATTGGAAACATGTTCACCACAGAAGAATGTATTCAACTCATTGTCTGTATGAATTGCAAATGTTAAAGTGTTTGTGAATAAATTAATAGAAAAATGAAATGTCAAAGATTGACCCATGTACGCAGTGATGTGTAGCATCTGTGAGAATCTGTAAGTCAGCCCTGAGGTCTTTTGGGTGTGGATTGTTTTCAGCACAATGTTCTTAATGGGTCCATTAAAGCAACTCAAGAGGATGTGTGAGAAGACGAGAGCTCTGGCAACTGGCATTATGATTGTGAGAGCACACACACATATACAGACATCATAGACTAATGCACAGAGAGATTCAGTGTTTCATATAATTCACTAATTGGTATTTTTCTGTAAACCAAACATTTGTGTTTTTAAAGACATGCCTGGTGCTAACCTTCTGTGCTGCTTTTTGGGTAAGTGGGTTTCTTAATTAGCAAGATTTTGTTTTGTTATGTTTATAAAGTTGGTGTCATAATGTATTATGTAACATAGTGTTTAAATTTGCATGTTTATTATGATAAGTGATTGTTTGCTTTCCTTATCTTTTTAATGTCTTTTTTTTTGTATTTAGTGGAAGAACAAAGGCCTTGCTCTGCTTTTCTGTATCCTCCAGTTTTTGGCCTTTACATGGTAAGATACAAGCCGTAGTTACTTTCTTTTATATATATATATGACTGTATAAATGTTGTAATTGTATATATGGAGTATATTTACAAACACACATACATAAATGTATACATAAGAGTGAGTGAAAGTGAGAACACAAGTGACATAATATAATAAAAAACCTTGAACTTTGAACCACGCAGTGCTGTAAGCGATATGTTTTCTTTTTAATGGACTGGCATTATTACCTGACAGATATCACTGTAATAGGCATCCTGAAATATCACACCTGTCTCTGTGACAGCCCTATGCTTTGTAAAGCTTTCAGAAGTTATTTTGTGCTTTCAGTGGGCCCACATATTTGAAGCAGGAATCTGAGAGTTGAAGCGGAACTTTGAATTTAAGCGGCAGAATCCTATTTGGCTACTATTGATTTTGGCAGCACTGAGATGATGTTCTTCTGCCCTTTTTCTTGCTCCATCTCTGATTACAGTGGTCTCAGTGGGTGGAGCTTGGAAAGAGGGGACATGTGTAATACAGTCACTAAGTCTGGCAGAAGTTCCAGAACGGCTAATGTTTCCTACAGCACCGTTAAAGGGGTAGTTCACCCAAAAATGAAAATTCTGTCATCATTTACTCACCCTCAAGTAGTTCCAAACCTATACGAATTTCTTTGTTCTGCCGAACACAAAGGAAGATATTTTGAAGAAAGTTTGTAACCAGGCTGTTTTTGGGGCACCATTGATTTCCATAGTAGGAAAAAAAAAATACTATGGAAGTCAATGGTGCCCCAGAACTGCTCTGTTTCCCACATTCTTCAGAATATCTTCCTTTGTGTTCAGCAGAACAAAGACATTCATACAGGTGTGGAACTACTTGAGGGTGAGTAAATGTTGACAGAATTTTCATTTTTGGGTGGACTATCCCTTTAAGTCCATGTTGAACAAATTTATTATGTAATAGGAGTTAAATCAACCTTTAAATTGCAGAATGAGAAACTCAATAAAGATTATGTTTATTGACGTCTTAAAAAACTTGTAGCTGCAAAAGCACATGAAACTGAGCATGGAAGAGTTATTTCAGCAACAGCTGGGATTTTGACACATGGACAATGTTTGTGTAGTGTATCTACACTGAAGATATTTAACAGATATTCTTATCAAGAAGCTTTAAAAATAGTGCAATAGTGACGCTTCTCTGGTAGGAATGCTGTTATTATTCCATATTAAATCATAATGACATCTTATTTATGGGCTGTTTTGTGTGTGTGTAAAACCCTACGTTGTGGTGACAAAATGTCCCCACAAGGATAGTAAAACCTGAATTTTTTGATATTGTGGGGACATTTTTGGTCCCCATGAGGACAGCATATAAATCACACTAAATGAATTTTAGATTTGTCTCTGTTTAAATTATATCCCTTTTATTTCACAGGTATAGCTTATCCTACATTCCTTTTGCAAGGTGGGTTTCTTTATATTTTCAAAACCATACATTAAAAAAAAATACTGTTGACACAAATCGACAGTCATTTGAGGAGACAAATTACAAATAATACCAACATAAAAAAAATTGCAAATGACAAAAACTGTCACTGGACCAATTTATCTAATTATTTTGTTGTAGTAGTTGCTTTTTTGCAATATTATATTATATATACATGTAAGATTGTGAAAAGCTGGCATTTCCATTTTAAAATATCAGTTTTCCAATTTAAGTGCCTATTGTTTGTAAAATTCACATAATTGCTTTATAGACTAAAATCAAATCTGTCATTGTCACAGCCAAAAAAGACACTTTTAATCATCTATTTTTTGGCTTTGGCGTTTGTTTACCTTTGGCTGTTTGTTTTTATGTAGGGATCTGCAATTATTAAGTTGTTCTCTGCGTGCTTCAAGTGAGATGCCTCTACACATTTGGCCTTGGCTGTCTCTCTGTGTGCTGCTTTGAGAAACAACTAGGTGCTGCCTTCAATGCCACTCATGTACCTCTGCAACCTGGCACAGACACCACACCACACTACAGGCTCCCCTTACTCCCCAACGGATGGTTACTCTCCATCTGTGTGAACAACACACACACACACACACACACACACACACACACACACACACACACACACACACCTGTGCTTTACGTTCAAGTAGGAATCTATGGAGGATGAAACAATCTAATTAGGTAAATGGTTGAGTTTCGGACTCTACCCTGTAACTGTAGTGACGTGTTTGGAGTAGCTTATTTTACATTTAAATACTGTGTAACTGCTTAATAATTCCTTCCTATGTGCCTTCCTCTCTGCCGTCATCCAAGGATTAGTTGAGGACTAGATTGGGTAGAAATGTAACCAGTGTTTGCGTTTTTTAGTATTTAGGTTTATTTCTTATTTGCTAGAACAAGATGATGATGATGATGATGGGTTTTCTAAATAATTGATTCATTTATATTTTAGTTCAGAAATTATCTGTTATAGGTAAGTAAAAGGATGACCGAAATGTCTTATTATTACTTATTGATATCTTATTAGATAAGTCAAATATTAAACACTCATTAGGGTGCCAATGTATATCTTTATGGTCCATTTGTCTTCAAACAACTCTATTTCTTTTTTTGCATTTAGGAGCAAAATTATGTGGCTTTTTCTGATTAAAGTTTCATATGTCTGTCCTTATATTTTCAAATCAGACTCATTTCCTTTTAAGTGTATTGATTTCAGAAATGACAGTGGTAGTTTTCCTCCTTGTTGTCTTTTTTTAAATCGTTACTGTATGTCAACTGTATATTTACTGAAGAGATTCATTTTATTTATATGTATAAAAATATTTTTCTGACTGAAAAATACATTCCAGAATTATTTTATCATGACTGAAATGGAAATTTTCCCAACATCATGATGATTAGTTGCCCGTGTTTGTTTCATTATATAAATTTGCATTATTTCTATGAAAAGAATTTATATCTGAGGTGTTTAAGAATTGTTACTGCTACTGTATGAACGTTTTAACAATCGTTGCTATTAAAAGTTATTCAGATTCATTTAGTCTACGTGAATCAATTTTACTTTTCAAACTGTAGTGCTGTTTACATTTGACATCCTATTGTAAATGAATAAGTACTTACGAGCTGTCATTTAAGAAGCCCCGTCCCACAATGCATCTGTGAGTCTCAATAAGACTTTTACAAGTTGACTGATGTGCGTAAGTCATCTCTGCTAGTGAAAGGTCAGGGAGGGTTGGTTTGCTGATGTTTGATATGCACGGGGATTCACCGCTAATGAGACTCTTTTTTTCGGATTTAAACTCTTTGAATCCTCTAATCTCCATGCGCGTGGCTCTGTGATTAGAGCGCCGGTCGCTGGATCGAGTTTCCGTTCATCCCGCCCGCTGCAGAAAACATCCAGTGTTTTATTTCTGCTCCACATGGCTTCCACAATACTAAAGCTCTTTGACAGAATGCCCTTATTTACGCCCTCACATATGAGTCCATCTTGTGAATCGCAGTGGACGTTCTGATGTTTCATACCAGTCCGACTTCAATAACCATAATGAGGTTTAAAACATCACGTATAAAAATAACAGGTAGCCTACATCGTTAATTTAAAAGGAAATATCTTGATTTAGCCTTGTTGTAGTTACAAAAAAAAGAAGCTTATATATGTTGTATCCGGTCATGACTTGGGGTACTTATGTACGTAGCAGAAGACCGAATGCTCTGTTTCAAATCTTAGTTCTATATTATGGGTCAGACAAATTAGAATAAGAATGTCCAAAATTGAAAGTTTAAAACTGTGCTTAGATGCTTTTGCATTCATTTTTTAAAAACCATTTATTACAGTTTTTACTGAAATAATGTATGAGTTATGAATACATCATAGTCTGTTTCTTAAGGTTATTCAATTTTACTTGAGAAAACTTTTCATTAAAAAAATAAAAAAAGGTGATAGATTATTTTTGAAAGTCTAAATGATACACGTTTTATGATTCTACCCTCACATGACAAAAAGTTCCTATTTATGACATTTTAATAAACATTTAAAAAACTTTTTTTTCTCCCGACAGTATTAAGTTAAAAAAAAAAAACTTTTTTAAAGAAATTGGAAACATGGTAATAATAAAGGAGATGTGCTCAAGTATTTTTTTTTTTTTTTTAACAACTACATCACGCCATTGATACATTTACAATAAAATAACATTTTAAAAACTCCATTTACGAGCTGTCCATGGTTCTGAAAAAAAAGTCATTTTTAAGCAATTTATATGTTTGCTGTAAAGACATTTCCGGAGAGAGATTTACGCGTTGTTTTCCATCATGTTTTTAATTTCTTTACGTAAATTAAGGTAGCATTCAATATAATACGTTTATTATCTATGAAGTGTTATCCCTGTAATTTCCTTTGAACTTTATGCCCAGGTGTTAGCCTACCTGTTATTTAATCAGCATGACATTTCCTAAATATAAATGTGAAGATCGAAAATAAACTTGAATGTAGAACATTAAAGTGGGTTTTGAACTGAAAACAATGGGTTGTGAATGAATTACTTAGAGAAACCCACGTGACTGCAGGTTTTCCTCCGGTCATAAGAACAGGTGGTCGCAGAGAGCTGAAGGTACAGACGAAACATACACCTAAAGAGGGTCGTTTTTCTTTTATGACTGATTCCATCCAAAAGTTGTGTTGGACAACGTCGTTATGTCTAAATCTTCTCATAAATTCTAGTGAGCTAAAGTTAAAGTTCAGTTCTTTTCTGCTTGGCAAGCGCGTGTGAGTTTTGGCCGTCACTCATGAAGGTGGAGGAAGAGCTGAGGAGCGGCGGCGCGGTGACCGGTGCTCGGGGCGGCAACGACTGCTGCATCACCAGACTGCTGAGCGTCGTAGAGAGCGAGTTACAGGCCGGTCGAGAGAAGGGAGACCCCACTGAGAAACAGCTCAAAGTCACCCTGGAAGATTCCGAACTCTGGAGGAAATTCAAAGAAGTGACCAATGAGATGATTGTGACCAAGAACGGCAGGTGAGCCACCATGAGTATGATGACAAAGTTGTAAAAGTCATTTGATAAAGCAGTGGTGTTTGTTAATATTAATTAATACATTTGTTTTGCACTGAAGCTGGTAGAAAACAGGTTTGTGATGTTTACTCGAACTTATGGATTTATTTTTCACAAATTACATTGAAGTTCTTATATTCAAGTAATTTACAAGTTCTTATTGTTTATACATCTTATGGTTATAATGGTTATAATTATAGTTACTATTTCATTCGTGTTGTGTCAGAAAATTAGGTTTTATGCGTTTTTTTTAGTAATTAGTAGAAAGTTTAGTAAAGAAATATGTATGAAATTCGCGTTTTAAAGACTACTGTTTTTAGATATTTTTAACACATGTACATAAAATGTCCTCAAAAAGTATTTGAACACTGAAGATATGTAGGCTATGATTCATTATAATGTGTTTGCATTATTTAAAAATATCAAATCAAGTGGCATTTATTTTAAAGCAAGATAACAATAACTCTTTAAGCAAAATGTTCCACAATAGACATTTATATAGGTTTTTAGGTGATAAAACAATATTTATAGGCCTACTGTTAAAAATGAAGACAAAATGTATACTGTATGCCCACTTTCTAGTTGTTGCTCTGCTTGGATACCTGCTTAAACTTGAGCTTTCAAAAATCGCTTAGAAAAGTTTGTCATGGGAAAAAAAAAGGTTTGCAGATGCCAAGTTATTTTATAGTTTGTATCTAATGCAATGACATTCAAGCATTTTTAAATGTTGTATCAAACTTTTGGGGGCCACTGTAAACATAAAATAGACTGTAATATTGTTTCTTGAGAGAACAGAAAAATGTCAATATGATAGTTTGTATCTAAACTTTAAAAACAATTTTGTTAGTCTTATGAAAATTAATTAATTTATTTTATTAAATTAATTTGTCAATTGTAGTTTTGGTGTTAATTTTTTTTTTTTTTATAGAAGTTCTCATTACATTAAGCATTAATAAAATCTAATGATGTCCCTATGGTTCAGTTATCTATCAAAATGCCTTGTCATCCCTATGCAGATTGATTATTTTGTGTTGCTGGTATTGGCACATGGTGGTTTTTTTTTTTTTTTTTTTTTTGGAACAGGCAGATTAATTTAATTGAAAAGGCTTGTTGTGGTGTTATCGAGCTGAAGGGTGACTTGACCAACTCATTCAGTAGTTACAGGTCAGCTCTGCAGGTGGGTGTCCTTCCATTTGCAGCCCCTCTTAAACTTGTTCTCATCCATAAAAAATAATCATGGGGGGGGGGTGGAAAATGACTAGCATCCAAACTCTCATTAAGTTAGCGCATGTAACTGCTCATAGAGTTTTGGCAGGCAGTGTTAATCATTGTTGGGGATAACTTTTTAATCATGCATGTGAGTGTGTGACAGCTTTTGGACAGATTGAATAAGATTTTGTGTCTTAAAGAGAGAGTTCTACCAAAAATGTAAATTCTGTCATCATTCCCTCATCCTCATGTCATTCCAAACCTGTATGACTTTTTTTCATGCGGAACACAAAAGAAGATGTGTTTCGGTCCAAAACAACATTGGAAACCTTTGACTTTCATTGTATGTACAAAAAATTAATACATGTCTTGTGTTTTTTGTCTTGTAGCAGCAATAGCGTAGAGCAGTGCTTCCCAAACCTGTCCAGGAGGACCCCTAGCCCTGCACATTTTGTATGTCTCCCTTATCTAACACACCTGATTCAACTGCAAGACATGAATTGGGAGTGTCTGATAAGGGAGACATACAAAATGTGCA